>OZ005743.1:196951668-197177349 GCA_963930735.1 Dioctria linearis | reverse complement strand
AAGTAATAAAACAAACTATTTCATTTTATAAAATTTCTAAAAGATGTGTGATATCTCGAAAAAAAATTTCAAATTGTTTCATATACTCATTCATATACAAAATATAACTTTTCATACATATAAATGATACTTTCTGTCCAGTATTTGTACTCGATATTACCTTGTCTTACAATTTTTTAGTTAAAAGTTAGTTAAAAGCCATATTTGGTTGTAGTAAACATTGTCAAAAAAAAAAATGCATGAAAAACGGATATTGGGACATTAAATAATTGGAAATCAAATTAGAAAGAAAGTAATGTACCTACTCAAAATCAATTTTATCAATCAATTTAATTACAAAAATTGTACACAAGATTCGTAATCTTATGTTTAAGTAGAATCTATTACAGTTTTGGTGAAAAAAACAAAACTCAACAGTAATCTATGTACATTAATTTAGGTAAAAGAAAAAAAAAATAAGAAAGTAAAAAATAAATATTAAATATAAAAAAAATGCAACAAGAGCAGAATACTAAATATAGTGAAAAGTAAAAAATAAAACATGAAAAGCAATAGTAATAGTTTCATCAGAAATTTAACACAGCAGTTCTAAAAATACTCAGATACTCATTTGAATCAGATTATGCAGAAAGATGAAGGCCTTTCTGATTATTTTTCGCATAAATGCTAGAAGTGCTGGAGGCTGAAGCACATGCTATACTTCACTGAAATACACATGATATTATGGTGTGAGCCTATAAGCATATGCTATATTTCATCGAAATATATATGATGCTATGGTGTGAGCCTATAGGTGTCCAGAGAACAGCCAAGAATCGATGATCTGTAAGGCGTGCAATCGTTGAAGGCAACTTCAAGTTTTCATTTGCATACCAAGTCGAGTTTAGGGAAGATTATGCTGCCATAAGTAAAGTGGGGCATTAGCAACACCCTAACCAGTCCTAGCCTGAGATTCAAGCGCAGAATATTGGCGAATAGCCACAATCTTCTTAAACCTCTATACATTTCACCAATTGTGGTCTTAATGTGATCACAGCATTTCAGTCTGGTGTTGAATTTCACTCCAAGATTTGACACACAATCAACAAAAGATATATATTCTCACATTACTGAGGACAATAGGGGCAAGACTATGAGTATCAAGGTCCGAGCTATACAAGGCTATACATTACGATTTATTGGCATTGGGTAGGAGCTAATTATCCCTAGACCATTTGCAAATTTCAATTATTTTAACTAACACAGTCTTGAATGAGTCCAAGAGGCCTGCTCAGGTCCAGTTGAACATCGTTGGGTAATTTCTGAGATAAAAGTTACCGACCGGCTTTTCGACCTCGTTCCATTTCAGGTAGGAAATTGGTGGGAGGCAAAACGAAAGGAATGAATAATCAATTAAATCTTTGAAGTTTTCACCTAGTAACTGTAATACAACATCTGCAGGAATTTCTCAGCAAAAATTTGTTTAATTTTCAGTATGCGGCTTTCTTTGTAATTTTATTTGTAATTATACAATTTGACCAATATGTAATCTCGGTATGGAAAAAAAGACAATACTGAAAATATCCTCTTTAACGTGACTTTTTTTAAATGTTTGTCATACCAAAAGAGAGCCCGGATTGTGCTACGCGCCTTTTGTTATTAAGACTTTTGTGATATCTCTTCGCATTTTCCAGAAAAATTACAAGACAACACAGACAGATGTAGTACATTTAAGGTAGATTAAGTAATAGTGGCGGGCATCGTGAAAGCATACACGATCAGCCACACTTATACCGTCTATGATCCATTGTAATGCCACTTTATTTGAACGCTACATGAATAATATTCTTCAAACTCTTCCTCGTCCATACAGCTTCTGCAGAAGTCATTATATGGGGCTTGCATGCTCTACCAAAGAGGCAGCGTCCCGCGATAACTGCAATATGATTACTCACATTATTCGGGTTTCTCCTCAGCAGCCATTCAGTCTTCCCAGGAACATACCTCGGCCAAAGCTATCTGGAAATCTCGCATATGTGATTTGCGAGCTTACAGGCCTATATATCTCTTCACTGATTCTAGAGGTCAAGTTATGGATTCCTTCGGTAGATATATATTAATAGCGGAACCCATTCTGGCGAGATCATCATTTCTCTTGTTGCCAAGTATATCACTGTAATCAGCCACCCAGCAGAGAGTAACCTTGTGATTAGCAGCCAATTTCCCCAGCTCAGAGAGACACCGTTTAGCGTCGTGTGTCTAATGGTGCTCTCAGCTTGCAGGTCTCAATACAAACTTGATAGCAATCTTGCTTCTATCCTAATGGCCTAATACACCGTTTGGAATACACTAAAATACTTCAGTTGGCGGAACGATTCCTGTATTTGATGGAATGTTGAGTACGCCCCGGTTTCCACTTCCACATCCATTCTCGGACCGCCTAGAGAGGCACATACTTATATTAGAGTCATTTTCCACGCGAATCCCACTCCTCTCTACTGGGAATGCTAGTTGAGAATGATTTCTCAAAATCTAGTCTAGGTCAATGTAATCCATAGCTCCTCGTATATAGTCCCCATGACAGATCTTCAGTATTCTGCTGGGACCCAAGGTCAACTGTTATTCAACCATCTAACTCTCTCAGCCTTAGTAAATATCAAGAGGCAAGAGACGGAGTATAATCTCCATTGCTGCCATTGCGTTGTTTGGAGTGAACCTGTATAACCAAGATAGGCAACTACCTGTATTTTAGTAAGACTTTTCAGTGGTGTCGCTTTCTATGGACCATTCTACCACACCAAGATTCTATAGGTGAGAATAAGTGTTACAGTAGTGGTATACATCCAGTGCACGATGTGAGGGTCTGTACCCAGGATACAGTATAAGGCCGTCTTTTTGACGCGCTCACTCACATTAATCCTCCAATTAATTTGGAGTCTAGTATACTCCTACGTATTTAATTACACTTTAAAATTTAAGAGTAATGTTACCCAGTTTGGAGAAGCGAAAGTTGGAAAAACTCTCCTACGAGTAAATGGAGTACATTTAGAAACCTTCTACCTCGATAATTCGCCGACTTCAAAAATGTGGTCGCGATCTATCCTATAAATGGAAACGAAAAGGACAGTTTTTAATATATTCTTTTATTTAAATACTTTTGCTATGATAAAGCATAGCTTGAATAATACTACGTAACTTTTATTATTAGGACTTTTTATATATCTCCATATGTGTTCGTGAAAAATGTCCAGGGAACACCCTGTATAGAGGCATTTTGAATTTTTGAAGTCCGTATCAAATTTATAATTTGTAATGAAAATTTGTATAATGATGCTGTGAGGCTTTATAATGATTATTTAGGAACTACGTATTAACATAATTATTAATTAACTAATTCACACAAGTGAAAAAATTGGCATGTAGTAGAACACGGATACCAGTTTTTCTAATTAATATTATCACTTGGACAACACAGGGTGCTTCCCACTAGGAGAGCAATAGAGCAGGCAAATAAAAGTTGTTTAACGTGGTGGGGGGAGGGGGGTATATCTAAAGTTTAGGAGTTAGAGGGTGATTCAGAAAACAAACTGGTTTTCACAAACCATCCTGTATCTTAATAACTACAGGTGGTCTAAACTAAAAATTCGGATTTCCGTACCTTTTTTAACTTTGACCATAACTTTTTTTATAAAAACTAATAGAGGTCAAAGTATAAAAAAGGGTAAGAAAATCCGAAAGTTTTAATTTAGACAACCATATTTCTTGTGGCTAGAGGAGTACGGGGCTGGTCGTTGGAAAGGCCAAGAATTCTGCATATAATGAGCGCTTAACTGCTATGACCATACGCCCTGGAGTTTTTTAGATACAGGGTGATTTGTGAACAACTAGTTTTTTCTCTTAAACACCCTGTAACTACTAAACGGTTCATATGCCCCCCCCCCCCCCCCACTCTGGCATTCAAGTTTTTGTTAGGTGAGCACAATCAGCTCCTACTCTATTGACCTCATAGCGGGAAACATCCTGTTTGTAGTTATGTTTTGTTAGCTATTAATTTGGCGCCAAATTTCAAATACATACACGAATCAAGTTAGTTTTTTTTCCAAATTTTACCGATTAAGGCAGTCATATTTTTGTTTTCAATTATTTTTATACATCCTTTTTACCCTTGCAATTTAAACTCAACGGATATATTACGAATTCCACATGATTAAAATAAATAACACAACAACAACGTTGCATAAACATTGAATATATAATTTCTCACACACATTAATCCGTACTCTGTAGCTATATTCAAATTATTCAAAATATGAAGAAGGAAGGACTTAAGGCAATAAAAATTTATATTTGCAGCAAGGGAGGACGTTCCTTCTATGTATACATGGTTTCCCTCCTTTAGTTCCGTTTTTCTAGACGTCAGTAAGGCGCCGACTATATTTCATGAGAATGGAGACTTAGACATATTTTCAATGCAAATTATACCTTCCCTAACATCTAGATTTGAGGTGATTAAGGATTAGATAAAAGTAGCAACAAAAACAGATTAGGTTCGTAGATATTCTTGAGAGGCAATTTGGTAACGATTACCATCATAGGCAAGGAGGAGGAGATTATTTTAGTAATGCTAGAACAAATTCTAACGAGTTAACACTTACTATTACTTCTAAGGACATTTAGATTGTATTGTTTGGATTTTGTAAGAAAAATATTTTCTATTAAATAATAAAGCTTTGCTATAATAACAGAAATAAAATTAAAAAAAAAACTGCTCTCTGTATAACACCTAAAAGTCCTAGGATATGAATATACTCAAGGATGTAAGCTGTATACTAAGCACATCGCATAAAGATTTGCATAATTGATTTTATCCGCTGCTGGTATAAGAAAGTACATTGAGACCTCAGCCACTAGAAGAGACAAATAGATAAACTTAAATTAAGAAAACTGCATACTAGCTCAGCACTGAGAATTACACAAGAGATACGATGCTTAAAGGATTTACAAGACTCCTCAACCGACAACGTCCTTTCTTAGGTACAAAGATATTAGTTAGTGTTGGTTGCTCTATATTCGTCGATGGAAAACTTGCAGAGAAATCTTCTTTGTAGCTAGTGGATTTCAGTAAGAAATATATAATGGAGTGTCTTAGAGCGAATTACAAATGCAATCACGGTCAAGATATTACAATACATGCATACAGACTGCAAAATAAACTACGGGCGAGTCGAGTTTAATTAAAGTTTTACGTTAAAATTATACATTTTATGTATAAAATGTTAAATTAATTAGTAAAAGTCGCTTGAAATGCAGAGGTACTTAGAGGTAATTTCATATTTTTAATTTCAAGTATGCAGCAAAGTAGTGGATTACAGGAGAATAGAAGGATTTAGATATTATCTTAGACATAACAATGGAAGTTCGTACAATGATTTGCTAGAATCACCGTGAGTTTGTAGCTTAGTTTGATATTTACATCTAGTTACGTATATCCCTTTACTGTTGGTACCACAAGTCAAAGATTCCATAGAAAAGGAAACGTATCCATACAAAATGCAAATCACGAAATGTCCTTCTCCGAGGTTCTGGTGTTGCTGTGACCTCACACCATCGGGCAATCTACGTGAAACTGTTTTTGTAAATATAAAAACCACGAACACGTATCTCTTACTTGTCTTTTGTCATGATTTGCTGCGCTATCTATGGATTTTATCAGCCCGGAATCCAATAGTGCATAAAAATTCTACAGTTTCTCAGAAAAAAAATTAGAATAGTATGTAAATCCACCCAAGAAATATTTTTGACGTCCGAATGTTTGATTAGCCCTCTTAATCTTCCACGACTGGGGATCACCAACCTTGAATTGAAATTTCAGGACAAATATCTGGGTATAATACTAGACCTCAAACTGAACTGGGTCGTTAACATAACTCTAAGAAGCTGTCCATATAATTACCCATAAACAAATGTTTGGGTAAAAATTAGTTATGAAGCCTAGAATCAAATCCTGGATGAACAAGGTTATTTTTCTTCAAGTCACGTTACCGTCAACTTATTATGTAATTACTGCCATTCGATTTTTATGAGACTCTGAGTGCAGCTATTGTTTTCCTGATTTCGGGAAAACAAGAGCGAATTTACATACGGTTTCTGCTAAAAATTTCGGACGGCGTAATGAGAACAGTAACATGGATGACG
Source organism: Dioctria linearis (assembly GCA_963930735.1). Classification (NCBI taxonomy): domain Eukaryota; kingdom Metazoa; phylum Arthropoda; class Insecta; order Diptera; family Asilidae; genus Dioctria; species Dioctria linearis. The sequence goes on along the minus strand of OZ005743.1, from coordinate 197,171,175 downwards.
TGGCCATAAGAAGTAGTAATAAGTACCTTTAAATGAGTAATATAGATAAATCCTCAAGCAATCAGTAAAATAATGTTATTTAGAAGAAAATTGTAGTGAAAAACTATTATGTTTTCTTCTAGAGTATATCATGGGTCATAAAGAAACAACAACATAAGAAGACTGCCAAAAGAATTTTCGTTTGAAGGGTTTCTATTTTTATTGTACTACGCTAAGCGGTTGAATATCCTTACTGGCGGTAACTTAATTTTGTAGCATACCCTTGATAAGGTCTCTCACCTGAAGACCCTAACCAAAATCCAAAGAATTGCCTGCCTAACAGATACTACATCTCTGCTTATAACGCCTCTGTTCTTCACCTACGGAATTTTGAGGTTATTTTGAACAAAATCTGTGCATACACCTTTTAGATTAAATGAGATTTGTGTAGAGTTGTGCAGGCGTTGACTTTGGCACACGGAGACCTATTATGCGTCCCTATTCATTTATTCCTTTTCTAGCTTTAGACATTTAATGAAGTCTAGAACCATTCTGCGACTTAGGTTTCACACATAGTTTGGTGGAGGAAAAGCATGTTCGAGATGGAGTAATCTCCGTCTGGCCAATGCTACGCGGATGCAGATCAGGTGCTCCGAGATTTCATGAGCATCCTGACAGAAGTTGCAGGAATAGGTCTCAGCCAAGCTCATCTTGTATTGGGTGATACCTCAATGGTCAATGGGCTGAGAAGATCTCTACATAACCATTTTGAGCTCTGTTCTCCTAATAAGTTCTTTCGATTTTCCATCAGGGGTATTCATAAACTTCTTTACCTGACGAAGTCCTTGTCCACTTTCCCAATAAAGGAATTTTCGATTGTTCTTCTAGCTATTTAGGATAGCTCTGAGGTGACACTTTGAAGTGCCAAAAAATTGCTTTTGACCTCCTTCTTTAGCTGGGTCGTCAGCAATTTCATTGCCTTTATTACCCTCCTGTCAGGGTACGCACATTTTGCATAACTTTGTTTCTACTTGATAATTTTTTAAGGGCTTACCGACATTCCAAGACAATCCTTGAGTTGATAGAATACGACTGTCCGAGAGGATATTAATTATTGAGCAGTTTATGACGCTTTCAATGCCGGTATTGGCGAACTATTCTATGGCTAATACCTCGGCCTGGAACATAATTACAATTACAATTATTTATTTAAAAATAATGCAATAAGACAGAGGTCTTTACTTACTAGTGAGAACCAATATGAAAAACATAAAATTACTACAAAGAAGGAATAAAAATTATAATGAAATGAATACGGTAGGTGTAGGCCCTACGTTCTTTGATATGTGGCATCTGAGGCCGTATACTCCCAGTCCGATTTCACAAGCACCCTTAGTTATGCCATGATATTGAGCTCAGCAATTCAAAAGTGTTCGTTGGGATCGGGGTTAAATTTGTCAAAACAAGAGATCCGAATTAACACCAAAAACCACTTATGGCAGTAGGTACGCTAAATAGGCGTCAAGTTGTGGTGGTCAGTGGCGGTTCGTGGGATTCAGAAGAAGGGAAGCAATACATTTTATGTAAATTATAGCTCCGCTTTTCAGACTATTTCATTGCTACTATAAGTAATTATACATGTATCAAAGTCAATGATGTCAATAATACACAATATAAATATTCATATTTATTCTTGCTCTTGAAAGAGAAGGAAGCCATTATCATCGTTAAATAAATCAGCGATGCAATCATATGTTTCATTTAATCCATTCACAGCAAATACTGCCTGCCCCATAATTAAGCAAATACAAAAATTTCACTCAATATCCCCTTTCACAACGTACGCAAAAAATCTAATCATCTAATTCATTCTTTTCAATTCAATTACCATTATAATTATACTTAAGTATACTCGTTCGCCGGAATACTCAAATAAAACCAAGAATTCTACATTCTCTCGCAATTAAACAGAAACGTACGTAATATTATAGATAGTCAATATCTTATTTTTGCACAATATAAATAAAATATGTTTAACAAAATTTTCTAATAAAAAGCATTCAAACATTTAAAGTCAAACCAGATAATACAATTCTAAAATATTGTTATTGTGTAGGTTCAGTTTTGCAATGAAACTCTGCTTGGGTGAAAGAAAAAAATATTTTTTATTTAGCCTATAATTTATTTATGAAAGTTATTTATATAAAAAGTTTTTTTAATATATTTTATTTTCTAATCATTACATTTTTGCTAAAAACTCATAAAACAGGACATACAGTACGTTTACATAAATACTTGGCTTGCAATCCACTTGAAGCTCAGGTAGGGCGGTTGATTGAATTAACTCCAATTACTTGACTTGAGTTTTTCTTGATTTAATTTTCCAATTACTTAAGTTGAAATTTACGGATTGAATGAGCGATATTTTGATTACTTCAAGCATTCTTCAAGTATCCTTAAGTATTCATGTAAACGTATTGATAATCTATCTAATGTATGCATATTAACTCGCATCTACGTTCTTTTGCGAATGTTGTGATGTAATTTTTTACCTCTGCGGTAAGTATAGTTTAGAAGATTATCGCACTTTAATGTAAAAACGTTTTACACTAAAAAACCGGAAAATTTATTTCACATCAAAACTCATCGGTTAAACATATAAAATTTAAATGTTCACATGAGATATATAAGACATTATACGGAAGCGTTTAAAAGAAAAATCAGCCCCCGCAAGAACGTATACCCTCCTTTGTACACAAATTCGAAAATCACGCATTTTAAAGATATTCGGGTAAAAAAGGCGGTTATAAAGTTTCTTACAGAGCAAAAGAAAATATGCCATTTAATAAATCTCAGCAAAACTTCAATTTGGTATTACACACGGCCAAAATTGGGCAACGCCATGAGTGTAGCTACCACCCTCCCCCCAAAACCCCCAAAAACGTAAAAAATTAAGCCCACTGACTAATTCTAAAACAAAAAAATCCCATGTAAATCCATCCACGGTTACTATTCTAAAACTATTCCTAAAATTTCACAATATTCGTCACGAAGGTCGGATAAAAGTTATTTAAAAAAAGCTACGAATTGGATAACATCTGGCAGCATTTAAATAAATCGTGATCATGACCGACACCCACCCGCACCAGCATATACTTCTGAATTTATCAATGAAAGCTACTATCACGGGGTGTAAATCAATTGCCAAACGCTACGCTGCGGCCAGCGTACCATAGCAATGTACGCATGCAAACTATTGAGTGAATATGAGTCTAAAAAGTTAAATGTATTTAACTTTTTACATTGGCTTTGTTGTTGTAAATACGCTGTAGGGATTTCAGCGTCACTGCGATGCCAGTGGCAACGGTGTTTGATTCTAATGCCGTTCCATCCATACCATGCGAATATTATGTAGCTTGTTTGACAAGACAAATCGGGGTGGATCTGGTGCTGGGTGGAATGATGGTGGGTGGGTCATACGCTACATTTTGGACAGCGTACCATACAGAATGTTAGTAGCGATATAATGACATTGGCTTGGGTGGTATGTTCTTAGTTTGTATGAGAAAATAGGGCGTTACTTATGAAATATTACAGGTTGTATCTAGTGAGGGCCAGAGGAGTAAACTTCTTTGAATTATATACATTTTTTTAAATATTCTAAGAATATTTTAAAGCAAAATGTTATGTTTCGATTTTTTTATTTTGTCAAGGGAAGCAGTGCTTCCTTTGCTTCCAATGAGGAACCGCCCCTGGTGGTGGTTGAAAAAACGATGTTCCTTTGATAGTGTTATCACCGATGATTCTTATCCAGAGACGACATCAAAACCAACTCAAGTATACAGGATATAGATTTGTGCATTTTATAACATAGAAAATTACCCTGTCTATCGTAAGGTATCTTGACTAATCGCGGACAAGCTCTGTTGATCTTCGTACAAAGCACCCTCACAGAAAAAGTTCCGGTGGAAAGATTTTCTTAGTTTTGTGACCGGAATAATATATTTGCGTAGTTCTAGTCCAGGTGAGGGTATGTGAGGTTTTGTTAATTAGTAAATCTGGTATTACACGTTCACTATCGTTTTGAGGGAGTAGCTTATAAAAGCATAACTCCATAGAATAGCTTAAGGAGTAGTTACTATAGCATAACTCCTATTATTGCTGGGAGTAGCTAAACAGAATAACTCCTCAGAATAAATAAAACCCGCAGAACTTCTTGGCAAGATTGTCCGTGTGACTCTTATATTATTAACATTCTTAACTCATTTCTATACGTTAAAACTAAGTTACGATTTCTTTTTAATTGTAAGAATTATTTGTTGATATTTACTTGATGCTAGATCGCGGTCAGCGATCGATATTATGTAAATGCTTGTTTGTTTTGTGCCTCTTCAGCGGGTCATATTAGTCTTGATCTGGTTGGTTTACGTTGATGTACTTGGAGCATTGGGTAAGGGTGACCTATTTAGGCGCGTATACAGGTGGAGTGTTAAGGGGGGTAATGACCCCCCCCCCCCCCCCCGAAGTTCCACCCAACCTTTGCGGTAAATTAAATGTTGCGCAGGACTGCAGAGTGGATTGTAAAAGTTTAGCAGATCGATTTTCGTATGATACGGCGGACATAATGTGAAGCTGACGCCGGCGATTAATGCTGGTACTGTAACGCACCGTCGGGCGTTTATTTGCTACTTTTGAGTAGTAATAGTGGAGTTTGGAGTGAGTATAATAGTCATTCTCTCGTACCTCTTCATCTTTGAAACGTGTGCGATTTTTTTAGAATTTTCTTATGTTTTATATTGTATCGATGTCATCTATCATACCTACCACAGGATGGTAAGTAGTTTTGGAATACTACATATTTATTTTAGTGTTTGATTGTTGCTATGCGTAACTGTGTATCTGTTGATGAACAATAATATATATTTTATAAATTCGTATATTATTTACATGATAAGTATGCTCCTATACGAAGTAAACAGATTATTTTGGTCATATTCCTTGGTACTGTGATAAAATTGAACATCTTATTGCTGAAAGAGAATATTTATTTCGTAGATACAAAGCTTGGTAGGTCGAATGAAAGCTTTTTACGATATAAGGCAGTCAGAAATCGGGTTACAGCTGAAACTAAAAAAGCTATGGTCAAATCTGAAACAAAGCGGGGTATACGGCAAGGATCTACCTGTTTGCGATTTTAATGGCGACGAACTCAAGTCGTATTTCACTTCATCCCATTCCATTCCATCACAACGATTTTATAATGTTGGCCATGATGACTTTTGTGATGACTTCAGTTTCCGCTGCACATCTCCAGAGGAAGTTATCTATGCTGTTACCTCTATCTAGTCTAAAGGACGCCATACACCATCAGTTTTGCCGTGGTTTTAAAAACCACGTTTTAGTCGAGATAAGAACCTAAAACGTGGTCAAGAAAAAGCCCCACACACCATGCGTCTTGCCGTCATCCATATACAGCAACAACATGTGACCAAACTGTGATTATTTCATGAAAACTGGTTTTCACAGAAGCACGGGAACATTTTATGAGAGTAAAACGTGAAAACTCCGCCAGTTCTCATTTATTTACGAAATCGAAATATTTTCGTTGCATGCAATTTGCGCTTTCACATTTTTTATCTTTATTCATAAAAATTTTAAAGAGTTTGATTTTTTTTTTATTATTTTTTTTTCTTTCTTCCTTTTCTTGCCGTGTATGTACATGTAAAACACTCAGAAATTTCACCTACTTCTTAGCTTATTATTAAGTTAACTTTGATTATGAACGAGCAAAACAGTAAAACCCCGGCAAAACTGATAATGTATGGCCTTGCCCACGTCTTGCCCACGTTTTGAGGAAGATATTTCCGGCATGACCTGAATTCTGGTTTTAGTAGATATCCGAACCTCAAAATGTGGGGTTCGCCATACACCATCAGTTTTGCCGTGGTTTTACAGTAAAACTGATGGTGTATGGCCTGCTTAATGCAACAGGCTCTGATGACATCTCGCCGAAGTTTTTTAAGATGCTGCTACCAGCTATACTAGATAGTTTAGTTTTTATTGTCAACTCTTGTCTTACCGTTTCTCAGTTTCCACAAATATGGAAAAAATGCCGTAGTTGTACCTTTGGCTAAATGCTCTGCTCTTGTATCCACTAGTAACTACCGACCTATAAGTTTGCTTTGCTTCCTTAGCAAAGTTCTTGAAAAGCTTTTATATGACCAAAGTCTTAAATATATATCAGACAATAACTTCTTATCGAAAATGCAGTCTGGATTCCATGCAGGTCACAGCTGCGAAACAGCACTGTTAAAAGTGTCCACTGATATTCGCTGCTCTCTTGATAATAATTTAATGACGACTATAGTATTACTAGATTTCACTAAGGCATTTGATTCGGTTAATCATTGCCTACTTCTCCAGAAGTTGCGCAAAGTATACAAGTTTTCTAATTCTGCCATTCAAATTATTAGCGAGTTCCTATCTGGCCGTTTTCAGCAAGTAAAGATTGGCGACATTAAGTCTAATTGGAAAAGGATCTCCACCGGAGTGCCGCAAGGCTCTATTCTTGCTCCACTTCTCTTCTCACTTTTTATAAATGACCTTCCTGATATTACAGAAGACGTGAATATCCATTTATATGCCGACGATGTGCAAATATATTTATCTAGACCAATCGGCTTAATAAAGGATTGTATTGAGAGAGTCAACAATGCTTGTTTCTCTATAAAGGTAATTTAAGCTCGGCGGATATTCCATATCTATTTAAATGGCGTAGTGTTGCCCTACACTAGCAATGTTGTGACCAAGTGAACTATTCTCTGCAAAAAATTTACGGAGTACTCAAACAGCTACGACTCTCGGGTAGTTTGTTGTTTATTAACTTAAAAATAAAACTTGTCAAATCATTACTGATACCTCATTTTACTTACTGCAGAACAATATAACCACAACTTGACTCGGAATGTGACCGCAAGATAAATGCTGGTTTCAACGATTGCGTACGATTTGTCTTCAATTTAAGGCGCCACGATCATGTATCCGTCTACAGCTGCTGTCAATTGCTGCTTATCAATTTGTTATTTTATATTATTATTATTATATCCATCACATATATATTTTTTACTTTTCACTCATTTATGAATTAGTTGTAGGTTCCTTTTAATTTTCATATAATTTCACACTTCCTTAGCATTGAATAGCATACTATCTAAAAGATGTAAGTCTTGTGTATATGGACCTTAATAAATTATTATTATTATTGTTTAGGAAAACGCACGCAATGCTTAGCAGCCTGGTTATAAAGATGCTTTCATCTTTTTGTTGCAGCGATTAGGTACTCCTATAGATGAAAAATCACAAAATTTTGAGATTTGAAAGGTTTATTGTTTCTAAGAAATTGGTCAGCGATTATAATTTTTTTTAGGTACCTATCTAATTTTCCGACCTAAAATCGATGAGACGACAACTTGCTGCCGAGCTCGCAACAGAAGCATACAAACTGACGTAACGAATTTTGATTTAGGGTACTTCCAGTAGAACCCTAGTTCTTCAACATATAACCACGCGTTAATTTCTCATAGAGATACTGATTGAAGCCTAGAAATGCACTTGCAAATTGTTCTTGAAAATTTTAATCAATAACTATTCACCGACAACGGTCCAAAGGAATTGGTGTATTGATTCTGGTGGTTCATTCTTTCGGGCAAGGGCACAAGCATGCAGTTTTCTTAGAAAGATTTGAGATTTTTTCTTTAGATTTTTCATGCCCCACTGGAGGCCGATCATGGTTTCATATTGATTCAGATGACTTGGCTAGTCTTGGTCGCTAAAGATATTTATGAGCGTTGGCAAGGATACATTTTCTTCTGACGAATTTATTTCAAAATTTTTCTTTCGAATTTTTATACACTACTGGTGGCTGAAAACCATGAGTTGGATTGATTCGAGTGCCACCAAAAATTATTCTACAATTTTTCTTTGGAATTTTGACGGTTAAACTCTAAAAAAATTTATTAGTTACCGGTGGTGATAGAAATAGTAACGAAAGTGTAAAGCGAAAGGCCATTGACAACTTTTTCCAGAAGAAAGCAAGATCAGTTAAGTTCCCATCAAAAGAAATAGCCAGTAACATATCATGCACTTCTACTCCCATTCCTTTAAATGTGACTCAAGGTGTAAGCTCACTGTCAGTCAATTGCTTCACAGAATCGCTAGCGTGAGCATCTATTTCTACAATCTCTTCACAAGAAGGCGTATCTGGTTATGAGGTCTTAATGTAGTTGTGATGTTAGAATGAACTATCTTTAAAACATTGGATAGATTTAAAGTCTTTAAGTCTTATTACCTATACAAAAATTATCTTTAATGTGGCCATCAAGAGGATAGGATAGTTCAGGTCTGTAAAATGGGTACCCTTGACATTCATCCTCATTCCAACGTTACCATAATTCTAAAAAACCTTTTAAATGTCTCATGCAGCAAGAATTCTTAAGCACTAAATGCACGCCAATGTGTTCTTTTTCAAGTCCAGTTTAGTTTAGAACCATTATTTCTGCATAAATGTAGCTCATCCATAATATTTGTTTTCAATTTTAATACCTCATTTGACTTCCTCTTCTCAGAAATGCCATTATTTGAAATTTTTATATTTTAAAAGAATTCTCTCCGAAGAATAGTTGCCATAAAATATGCTATAAGAATACCGTTACAGTTTTATATGACGACAAACAGTCGATCGATACTGAGTAATCGCAATACTGTTATGGTCTTTTGGTACATTTAATATTGATTATTCGATGGACGCGTATACACAAATTCACTACACCACCAAAGGAATCTATTCCTTTATGGACATTTTTATAGGACAACCAGTATAATAAAACTAAAGCTCACCTCAATATAACAAGTTTTCTAGTTCTGTCATTCTTCTTCACTAGAACACATTTATGTATATCCAAATCGAAATAGTAACGGCATGGTATTAGTGTGGGGCGGTGAACTGTTTATTGCGGAAAAGAGTCCTTCATTAAACCTAATTGACATCTTAATACTTCTCCAGCGATACTTTTCTGATTACAACTTATTGGCGTTGAATTGTTCTTACACCCGAACACTTCTCGCCAAAACGTGAGAACTAGTTACTATAATTGTGTTGTGAGTCTATACCGTCTACGCTATAATGGCGGTGGGTAGATGGAAACTCCCAAAGAAAATGAAACCTTTCTGGTTCGTTTGATAATTTTATATAATTTTCTTTAACGTAAAATTGTCTGCTTTATTGGAAGGCTGAAGTCCACCTACTCTTTTGATGTACGCAGGGTAGACATGGAATTATTTAATCAACGTTGGTCTAGAACTGCTGAAACCATCTTCATCAGTTATAACGATAAAATTAATATTTTTTTGTATCGAATAGCAACACCAACCTCATAATGCGATTTGAATGAATTTGACTAAGCAATTGGAATTGGTGCTTCTTGCCGATTTTCTGCATCCCAGTATTTTACTTTGATTTTATAAATGTCTCCCTGTTTTTAGATTCGATATTTCTTGCCAAGAGTAATTTCTTAATTAGTTTTCATTTATATCTGCCAGGTCATGGAAGGTTATAATAGAAATTCCTTTAAAATAGTACCACAACAATTTGCTTCAAAATTTGTCTGAAAACGTTATTAGTAATCAGTGGATAAAGGAGGTTGGGCATTCCATTTACTCCAACAAATAGACTGTGGTGAATGCAGTATATATACAGACCACCAAATACCTTCTCTAACTTTTAGGTGGGTGTCAGACGAATATTGCCCACCAGTAGTGACTGTGATGGAGTGGAGTCCAGAGACTGGCAGTGGTATGAATCTTATAGACTGCCGGACATATGCAGTGTCTTTCAGTTAGAGTTTGCAGCGATTTACCAGGCACTAATGATATTGTTATGTGCAATAGAAAAAGGACAAGCGACATCTACATTCTTCGAATGGAATGACTAATAAACTGCGGACAGAAACTTTCGGAGAATCGTATCACAGAAAGGGCAAGTGACATCTATAAAGTACGGACAGAAGTAACTTTACGTTCGGAGTAGCGGTGTTTCTACAACGGAATATTCTGGAATATTCTATTTCGTAAAGTATAAATACGGCGCTTGGCTTATCTCGGACAGTGAAGTGAACGTAATAAGCTATTTGGATTGTGATAAAGGTAAGTACACTATATTAGCGATGTGAGGCAGCTCGCCGACATGGTGTTGACCGTACTGTAGTGCGATGGATCGATCAAATGTTAAGACGGCGATTCTTAACTGTGGAGGTGGGAGGCCGAACTTCTCTCAGTGTGGTGGTGGAGGGAGGCTGCGCGCAAGGTGGGTGCTTTCTCCAGTTCTCTGGTATATATTGGTTGACTCAATCATCACGATACTGAAAGATATGGAATTCTCATGTGAAGTGGATGCGGATGACATCCCTTTGATCATTTCCAGGCACAGCATAACTGCTTCCTGTGCCTTCATGCATCGTGGCCTCAATATTGTTCAGGACTGGTATACCTGTCATTATATGACGGTGAACCCAACAAAGACCAGCTTGGTGCTCTTCTCCAGAAGACGTAAACTTGGGTACTTTGTTCTTCCAAAGCTTTTTGGACATACTCTGACACTCTCTCCTCATATCAAGCATCTTGGAGTTTTCCTCGACTCACACCTGACATCGGGATTGCACGTAGAGGAAAAAGTTGATGCAGCTACGAGGGTCTTCGGTCAGTACAGAAGGACCTTTGGCTGCACATGGAGGAAGACACCGAGGGTCGTGCACTGGATGTACACTTTGATCATTAGACCCATGCTTACATATGCTTCCTGTGTACGGTAGCCGAGGACGTTTGTGGTGACTGCGATCCGAAAGCTGGCGGGCCTGCAAAGGCTTGCCTGCTTGGGTATTAAGAGCTCCATGCGATCTACGTCGACTGCTGCTCTTGACGTCCTACTTAATCTGCCACCCTGGATCTAGTCATTCAGGCAGATGCCAAAAGGGCAGTGTGAAAGTTGTGCTCGTGAGGATGTTGGGAGGACGGCTGGACTGGCTCTTCTCATTACTCTCTGGCGTACAGGCTGGCCTTGGAAAACCCTCTGGCCAGTATTCCACGTGATGCGGTGGTACCTGAGCTTCGGTGTGGGCGACGCTTCCCTGTGTGCTTTCCTGGAAGGGAATCATGGACTGAGGGAAGTGCCTTATCCCGCCTTCCCCGATCCGCTCTAAAAATCTTCAGCGACGACTCTCTCACTAATGAGGGAGCTGGGGCGGATGTGTACTTTTCTGAACCTGATATTGGGATCGAGTACTCACTTGGAAGAAATACCACTGTTTTCCAGGCTAAAGTCTTCACCATATCGATGGCTGCGAATTTAGCCCTTGATGTGCAAATCAAGGGGAAGGACATTGCTATCCTTTCGGATAGTCAGGCAGCCTTGGTGGCTCTGAGTGGCCATCCAAGTTATAGGGGGATTACAAATCGTCTGTGGATAAGTTATGTATCCACATTAAGGTGTTCCTTCTGTACGTTCCTGGTTACATGGGGATATTGGGGTATGAAGGGGCTGCCCTCTGAGCTAGAGCCCTCTCTGATTTTCTGTTCCTCGGATCCGAACCCGCCGCAGGCGTTGTCGCCCCGAGTATCGGGTCTCTCATAAAAGTGGATATTCATAGAAATCATCAGCAGAGATGGGTGCAGGTATACAAAACTGTTTGATGATGGGCCCAATGGGAATATCTACTATGTTCTCATGAGGCTCGGAAGGAAAGAATGTAGAACTTTGGTTGGCATCATCACCGGCCATGCTCATCTAGCAAGGATGGGAGTTGCCGACAGCCCTGAGTATCTGTTCTGCCTGGATGGAGAGCCAGAGATACCGAACACTTTTTGTGTTCATGTCCGACCTTCGCCCGGTGCAGGCTGGATACTCTAGGGTCTGCCCTTCTATCTGTGGATGAGCTGAAGGACCCGCCTTACCAAGAGCTGATGCGCTTCATGAAGAAGACAACACAGTTTTGGTGAATGGCCTACTATCAGGAAAGCACAATGGGCCGCTATGGCCCCGTGCTTGGGATAGGGCCTCCTGTCCCGCTGCCTTTAAAATAAATAATAAAAAAAAATAAAAAAATCACGATCATAGCAATATTTAAATGCAGAGTCCGTACAGTACATGCGCACCGGCAGTATGGTGCAAGGTGGTGCAACTGCACCACCTTAGTTCGATAAAAATGTTTAGTTATTTATTTAGTGCAGCATTTAAAATTAAAAGAACACAATTTTTTTTTTATTATTTTTTTTAATTCTTATTAAATAATTATTATGGGAAATGAGAGTTCCACCGTACATATTGTTATAGGAAGTGTGAGGCCAATTTTACTCAAAATATTTTTATTGATAATAATTCAAGGACAACTTGTTAACAACAATAACTAAAATAGTAACACTTCTTGAACAAATGATGAGGTGCAGATACGTCAGGTTATTGTTGTGTGATGGCCCAATATACGGAAGATTCTTCCAGCAGCCAAGGGCGCATTTTAGTGAAATAATTAGCAATTGCTAAACAGTAACGTCGCATTGTACTGTTCTGCAACTGTCGGTTATTTTGCTGATTAGCTTAACAGCTGGCTGCGATGAGCGCTTAGTGGAGCAATCGACGATTACAATAATAATTAACCTTCGCATGGTAATTATTATGTAAAGCGATTGTTTACTACTGAGCGACTCAGGTGCTGCAACCGGTAGAACAAACGGCAAGGTTGTTGTCGTTTGTTTACATCCGCGTTGTTAAGTAAAGTCTACTTCCGAATATTGGTGCATAAAAGACCAATGACTGGACTGGCGAGTGCCTGTAGTATTTTTTAGCCGCTCCGTTATCACTCATCGCGATATCAAGTTACAGTTCGGTTCAGATTGGTTTTGCTTTTAAAAGGTATTAAGATAGGTCAGTTTGGTCTATGTTTTAATAAAGAAACTGTGTTAAAAGAAATTCGAGTATCGCTTTTAATTATTGGATTCGTTAATTCGATTGCTCAACGGGCACGACAATTTGGCGCAGCCGGTAAAAGTTTAAGTGTTGCTGTAATACAGGTATTGTGTTTGTTGTGTTTTTATTTTTGGGAGTTATGCTTTTTTTAGCTGCTCCATTTTTTGTTATTTTTGGGAGTTATGCTTTTTTAGCTGCTCCATTTTTTATTATTTTTGGGAGTTATGCTTTTTTTTAGCTGCTCCATTTTTGTTAATTGTGGGAGTTCTGCTTCTTTTAGCTACTCCATTTACTTTTCAGCCTAAAGTAATTGATTGAGTGATTGAGTTTAAGATAATGCTTCTTTCATGCAGATAAAAAGGCGTAAAAGTTAAAATAAAATAATGTTGTAATGTTGAACATTTTTAAGAGAATCTATTTTTTAGCTACGTGAGATTTAGAAATTTTTTCAACGTCGTGTCGGCTTAGGCGTTGATGATACGCGCGTCTATTTAACTTATTGCGTTAGTTAGTTGTTTTACTAGACTAGTTTTTAACGAGAATAATTTTGGGTTCAAGTAACGTATGGTTAGTTATGTTTGTTTGTGATTGTGTACATCTGAGTAAGAACAAATAAAAAATTTTGTAGAAAGCGTGTCTGTTCTGTATGTACGAATAATAGCTGAATTCAGAGTAATGAAGTACGGTAGTTATATTATAGTTTTGCATGTTTAAGGTTATATAGAGCATTGGTATTCGATTAGCACCTTTAATAAAGATTTCAGTTTTGCGAAAAGATTTTTTCTAGAGTGTGTTGTATAAATTTGTCGGAATGAAGCATAAACGTAGTTAGAGAAAAAGTAAGTTTCGAAGTTAATGAAATTACCAGATCAAAGTAGATTCGAAATTGATAAAAATATAAGAAATCGGTAAAAGTGGAAAAAATGGCAGATACATTTGAGAAAATCATGGATATGGTGTCCAAATATATTCCCATGTTTTCGGGAGAAAGGACACCAAAGTTGCCAAAGGAGGTATTTTGCTTCCTCAGCTGCAGTAAGGACTTGCACGACAGGCTGGAACCAGCGGAGCAAAGCATTTTGATTAAATGCATAAAGTACCGCTTATCCGATAATGCATATTACCTGATAAGTTCTCAGGAGCCGAAGGACTTCAAATCTTTGCAGCAAGCGATAAAAACTGCATACTTGCCGAGAAAATCTTTCAGTGAATTGCGGATTGAAATGCTGGCATGTAGACAGAGGCCAGGAGAGGACATCAGGGAGTTTGCAGATCGAATGAAAGAACTGCGCGATCAAATTAAGGAGGCTGTCTCGGCCAAATACCCGGGAGGGGAGAAGGGACTACTAACCGAGTTGGAGGCCGATATTGTAGCTACTTTCAAAGCGGGTGTGATGAGTAGACTCACGCAAGTGTACCTTACAGGGCGTAAATTTCAGTCACTGGAAGAAGTGAGAGAGGAAGCCAGTTATTTTGAAAAGGATGCCAAAAGGCTTCAAGTGAGAGAATCAGGAATATGGCAAGAAAACCGACAGCCGAGCACAGAAAATGCATCAAACAGATGGGCAACGGGGAAATATAGCAGCGAAAAGCCTAGACAGAATTCGAGACCATTCTTACACAGAACAGGAAGATACCAAGCATCTTCGACAAGGAGAACACCTCCCAGATCTATTGAGTGTTTTCAATGCGGACAGCGTGGACACTTTGCGGGAGAGTGCCAACAAGTACCCTCCTGTACTGAATGTCAGGAATATGGACACGAGGAATCCAATTGCCGAATTCATCACGTCAGAGTGGCAAACTGTGCAGCTAGCCTTCAAGATGAACTCCATTCAGGAAGAGAGGGGCTTTATTGCCAATTCTGCCGTACATGGGACCACTACACGGAGAACTGTCTTAAGAAATATTTAGCAGAGAAAAAAAGTGAAAAATTGAATTCAAGAAGTAAATTGGTGATCACAGTGCCATCTGACATAGCGTTAGAAGGTAAGTTTAGACTTCTCATTGACACTGGTTCCACCTGTAGCTTAATCAAGGGCGCTAGAATAAAAAGAGATACAGCTATAAATACACACCAGAAAATAAGAATTGGGGGACTCTTTGGATTTACCAGGAGTTCCACAGGCACCTGTGAGGCGAAGTTGTTCATAGACAACGGTCAGCAAGAATGCAATTTTAACGTCATTGGTGATACCGACTCGATTCCAGCTGATGGTATCCTTGGAATGGATTTCCTCAGTGACAGAGTTATTATTGACTGTGTAAATAGGAAACTTTGGGTACAAGGTGCAGGAAAAGGCAACGAGGCAAGTGCCTCTGGTAAAAGTGTTGCAGCTTGTGCACGTGTGGGACCCACAGCTTGGCAAAGTAGCAGTCAAGGAAGTCCGTTTCAGGCCAGGATAGAGGAGAATAACATTAAAATAGCGGAAAGCATCGCATCTTGCGCTGATGACCGACACTTCAAAACGAAAAGTCCGGCAAGCAATGCAAAGAAATCTTTAGGACAGAGAGAGAAAAGTAAACCCATATTGGAGGAGCCATTCGGGGCACAATTATGGGAGAAGACTTTGTCCACAGCTTATGATAGTGCGTTATTTCATAATGTAAGTGTCGACGAAGCTAGTGAGGGGAGGGGACAACCGGAACATAAAGGGTACAGTAGAAATAGGCTGGAGGATGACCATGCATTCGTAAGAATCGCCAATGCAACAGCCTATTTCATAAAAAGTCCTAATTCTTTCCATGAACAAACGAAATCTCACAGATATGACAATCAATCTGCATGGCGCTATAATTATAGGAAAAAATTCTATCCTCAACTAGGGAAAACCCAGGGGATTAAGCAAAAAGGTAAGTTACAGACGCCAAAGCATAGCTGTCAAACAGGTATGGTAGCTCCGCCGGTCAGAAATAAGATTAATAGGACCAATCTTATGCCAAATTTGAGCGGGCTGTACAAGGTAGGTAACGGTTATGACCCAGGAATCGGGGAACGTAACCAAAGAGATTTCCAACAAATTCCCTCCAATTTCAGAAGAAATTCGATGAGCGGAGTTTGGTAGTTAATGGCCATAAGGATGTGAAAGAAATAATACAGATAACCCAGTGCATCCAGGTAAATTTCTAGGTTAAAAGGTAAGAAGGTAAAGGTAAGAAAATGTTAAAAAAAAAATATAGAGAAATTAAACGAAAGAGAAATTTGCGAAAGAAATAAGAGATTTTAAAGAAAATAAAGAGATCTAAAAGAAAGAGGATATATAAAAAAAATACAAAAACAAAAATATTACTTGACAAGAAATAGAAAGAAAAAGTTAAAGAATAAGAAATGTATAAAGATAATAAATAAATGTTTATAGTTAGAGATGGAAAACTAAAAAGTAGGCTCAAGAAAGATAAAAACCAAAAGAGTAATGCATATAAAGGAAAACAATAGGTTAACAATGTTGAAAAACGAACGAAAAGGTTGTTAATAATAAGAGTTAAAGAAATAAAGTTGCAAAAGAAACAAGGGATAGAAGAAAAAGATTGAAAATGTACATAGCATAGAGAAAAATAAAAGGGTTGCCATAGGTTAAATAAGTATAGATAAGATCGATAAATCTGTATATACAACACTTCCAGAGCACAGGCGGCAGCAGAAGGAGAGGATCTATGAAACGAAGATCGGAGTACGAGCAAAGTACAAGAAATTTGTAAGATGCAGCGGATAAGGATAACTACGCTGATGTCTTTGAGCCTCGTATATTTACATCCACGGATAATTTACGCCCGGAAGATGAGTGAAATAATCATTTGAACATGCGCAGATATACACTATTCCTGTAATATTGAAGCCCACATATATGATGTACATAGATTCCGAGCAGCAGTGAGAAGGCAAAAAACAATAGCTACATCTTAGAGGAACGTTTATTGGACAGCTACAATTGGGAAACCTGACGGAACTACTAGCGCATAATTTCATGTTGAGAGGTCTGTAATATGGTATACCTACTAATATGCATATATATGTACATGATATATACAAAAAAAAAACACAAATCTTTAAGTACGCGTGGACTCTCAATATAATTGAGAGAACTCCATCGTGCACAAAAGAAATTATTTTGTTTAAAACATTTGGATCAGTCGTTCCAACTGAAATTAAAGAAGCGTTTCTAACAAGAAATTGTCATACATTCTAGTTACAAACTGATTTAAGGGCTTCCAGCAATACAGTGTAGATGAAAACATTTTATTTATCTATCCATATAATTAATGGGATCAATTAGCGTATTGAAGATTTCATTAGTTTATTCGAAATTCAAAGGTAATCAAATGCCAGCAGTATTAGCAGGATTAGTGTACCACTTGAAGCCTCAGAAAAGTGAACAAACTCGAACCATAGTAGTATGTAGTATTTTTTAGCCGCTCCGTTATCACTCATCGCGATATCAAGTTACAGTTCGGTTCAGATTGGTTTTGCTTTTAAAAGGTATTAAGATAGGTCAGTTTGGTTTATGTTTTAATAAAGAAACTGTGTTAAAAGAAATTCGAGTATCGCTTTTAATTATTGGATTCGTTAATTCGATTGCTCAACGGGCACGACAGTTGCTATGCCAATATTGTTGCCATGCGCCTCTGACTACCGTTCTTTGGTGCGCAAACTCTGGCTATGTAAACAGCAGTTTGACTTGATTCTCTTTTGTGATTTTGCAGTGCAGTGATTAACTTGGCGATTTATTCCTTAGTATGATTTCCTAGTGTTTTTCTAGTGTTACATCTTATTAACAAAGAAAATACTTTATTTAATTGACAGCTAAAATAAAATATTCTTATTCTGGGTGTCAACTGGATTAAGGATTTTGGTTTAGATAGCGATTAAACTAAAGGTTTTATTGTGGGTAGCGACTGCAATAAAAATATTACTAACAATGCACTTTATTTCTGGTCTCGACGGAAATAAATAATCTTCGGATTTCGACTGAAGTTAAGATACTTACTAACATTCACTTTAAGTCGGGTCTCGACAGATTTAAATAATATTATCTCGGGTCTCGACTGAGATAATATATTACTAACAGATCACTTTATTGCGGTTCTCGACAGTAATATAGTCCCTTATTGCGGGTCTCGACTGTAATAAGAAATTTACTAACTCAAACCACTTTATTGCGGGTCTCGACTGTAATAATGATTCTTGCTGCGGGTATCGACTGTAATAAGACAATTACTAATAAAACCATTTTATTGCGGGTATCGAGTGATAAAGAGTCTTACTGTGGGTATCGACTGTAGTAAGACAATTACTAACACAAAACACTTTATTACGGGTCTCCACTGTAATAAAGATTCTTGCTGCGGGTCTCGATTGTAGTAAGATGATAACTAACACTAAACACTTTATTGCGTGTATCGCTGTAATAAAACAATTACTATCAAAGCCACTTTGTTGTGGGTATTGACTGCAATAAAGAGTATCGTAATCCCAAACCTCAATCAAATAAAAATTAAAAAGTCAAGTAAATCAGCTGCCATATATCGATCAGGTGAGTACAAGTCAATTGCAAGATATTTACAAATCAATTTTATATCTTAATCATTTATTGAATATTGGTTTCAGCTTCTTATACTATAAAATATATATATAAGTTCTGTGTTTCTCAAGTTATAATATTTATTGAGCTTGAAACATTTAGTGTGAATGTGAAGTATAGACTCAGTGAATAAACGAATAAAACCACGATCTTTATACCAGTGGCACTACACTCTTCATTTCTTGTATGCACACTCTAACTACGGGCAGTACAATGACAAACACGTAGCCCTGCTGGGCAGTATACCTGAATTTTGGGAGAATTGTGCTTAGATTAAATACAATTTAAATAAAAGTATTTATGCTTTGTGGTCACTATGTTTTCTATTCAACACTTGCCTCTAGAATAAAATATAAACTAGTCGACCTGGTTCAAACAACGAGGGAGATAAGGAAGATAATCCACTATACAAACTTCATACTTTACAATTAACTAAGGCGTCTTAATCTAGATATTTAGCTTTCAGGAAAACTCGCATCAAGAAACAATTACCTGCAGCTCTTAAACTGCGTAGTTTTATGAGTTTTTGGAGCGCAACACACTAACCTAGACTCATCCCATAAACCGCAACCAAGCAACTAATACATGCTAATCTCTTGGCACTTAATTCAGATATGCCTGTGAAATACTTTAAATGCAACATGTTATTTCAGTCGATTAAAGAATTTCATATTAGCTTTAAGGTTTACAAAGTCACAGTAAAAGAGCAGCCTTCAGGATTGCTTTGGAAAGCTTCACCTTAGGACGAACTTCTTTTTTCTTCTCTTCTCTTAAAGTGGAAAACTTCTGAAACTTTACTTTAATTTCCGTACCCGAACAGCACTTCGTTCATTTTTAAAACAAACAATTTACAAATTTTCCTCTTGTAAAGGTTATTTTACTTTAAAATGCACTCGATGAAAATAAATAGGTCATGAGAAGCTCTCCAGATTCAAATGAATAATTCCAAAGTACCTACCAATTTGGGGGACAAAGGTAACGTCATGATTACAGTTCAGTAAAAAAAAAAAAGAGCAAAATAGCAGAAAAAAATATCTCAAGGTAACAAGATTTATTTACGCAAACCTTTACTCTTACAAATCTCACCAGAGCGTGCCAATATACATCTGTTTTTATCCAAATAAGCCCGGGTTTTATAATAAAAAGGTTCCTCAGTTCCGACTTATACTCTTGTTGGCAAGAAACCCGGTCCCTTACATCTCCTGAAACATAAGAGCCTTCCAGTCATGTACAAGAATTAAAGTTTCTTCTTTTTTCGAATAAAAAATAATGCTCAAAGACAGGATGAAGGTCATTCCAGGATTCTCTGGAGTAAATCAATGTTTATAAGACCCGAAGGTACAAATATCCTGTTTCTCTGTATGTCAACAAAACTCAAAGTTTGGCAAATAGCAGACAGAACCAAATAGGGTTCGAGATGAGAGACTTATTGCTGCTAATTTTTAATCCACAAGGTTATCTGGCCTGATTAATGATAGCATCTGTAAAGCAGAAGCAGGAAAACATTATTAATCCTCTTTGTGCGTATATCCTCAAATTATTGAGGATTTGTGGTATCATTTTGCTGTGATTGCTATTTTCATTCCCTGTATAAATATGCTGTAAGCTTGAATAATATCCCATCAAGTCTCGTTCAATCTTCGCACCGTTCTACCTCATACATATACATATATATGTACATCTATTGACCCTTGTTAACAAAACATATTCAATATAAAGGAAATGATAGAATAAATAATTCCTTCCACAAGGAAACTGGAATATTATGAAAAGGAAATTCTCTTGTTCCTTGAGGGCAGCGAAGGCAACAAGTTCAACAACCACCGCTAAAATGATCGATTTATGAAAAATTCAGGGAAATCTGTCAATAAATTTTACAGAAAATCACATCCATGGAGGATTTAGGCAGTTTAAGGATATCAGACCGGAAACTTGAAGGAGGCCATACTGGTCTTGTAAACGAGAAAATATGTGGAGGACGGAACACATTCATGAGAGAAATAAATTTTATGCCTTTTATCTGAAGAACATGAATTCCTTGGGGGCAAATAAATCGGGCGCTAAGAAAGTAATATTCAATAAAATTTGCTGACGAACACTCTGGCTAAAGGGTTTCAAATTCTAACGAGACGAGAGTTTATTTTACTCAAATTTATCAATTTATAGAAATATTTGTGTTCTTTGCAAATTTATGGTTGTCTGCATGTTTGCGGAAGGAATGGAATAAGGAGGAATAAACAGATGTTGTTTCAGAATTTTATAGTAGAGATAACTGAAAGAACGGGAGCTGGAAGGCTTGTATTTTTGGTATATTTACATCAACGTTTCTAAGAACTTTCTATTTGAGCAGTTCGTTTTTGAAGTGTCTAATTAAATTCCAGTAATTTCTATTAAACCATAGCTTTCACACAATTCTTCATTTGATAGACCGACGAGTCATATCTGGAATACCAAGTTGTTGAACCCAACAGAAAAACCACCTGAAAGTAAAATCGTTCAATAGATTCAAATTCTAAGTATTTGTATTTATTGAAACTAGGCTGGGAGCAAAACAATACACATCGACCTACAAGCACATCGAGAAAGCAATTTTTAGTGTAGATAAAAATCGACACATTATGGCTACATTCCACACAAATAATCCCGGGACACAATCCAATTAGAGGAATCGATGAATTTTACGCAAATCAAATGTCATCTTTTCAGTTAAATGTATCTTTTAAAGGTAGCAAATTAAGTAATATTACTATAGGTATCCACTCGTATACCTTGTAGTCCCAGAAACTGTACCTAGGCAAAATCAAGTCGATGCAGTATTGTTGCTATTCGCAGTGTAGAGTTATTTGTTGGTGCCGTGCGCAGTTCAGAGGAAATATAAGTCGAAGGCTATCTTAAATCTTTCTCTTTTTGTATCCCGCACTTAATGATAATACATCGGGATCAACTTGGCTAGTGGTAATAACATAAACTTATTAAGAAATCTACTTTATTTTGGGTAACGACTAGAATAAAGAGTCCTAATATAATAACATTATGTCGGATCTCAACTGAGATAAAGATATTCATTCCGGGTCTCAACTGGAATATAACTTACTAATAAAATATCTTTATCTCAGGTCTCGCCTGAGATAAAGATATTTATTCCGGGCCTCGACTGGAATAAATTTTACTAACTCCATAACTTTATCTTGGGTAACGGCTGAGATAAAGATATTTATTCCGGGTCTCGACTGGAGTAAATTTTACTAACTCAATAACTTTATCTTGGGTAACGGCTGAGATAAAGATATTTATTCCGGGTCTCGACCGGAATAAGTCTTACTAACCAATTCACTTTATCTTGGGTATCGACTAAGCTAAACATACATATGCTTTGTCTCGACTGGAATACATGTTACTAACTCAATAACTTTATGTTGGGTAATGGCTGAGATAAAGGTATTTATTCCGGGTCTCGACTGGAATAAATCTTACTAACCAATTCACTTTATCATGGGTATCGGCTAATTTTACTAACTTCAAAACTTTATCTTGCGTAACTCCTGAGATATAGATATTTATTCCGGGTCTTGACTGGAATACATCTTACTAAAAAAAATAGCTTCACCTCGGGTCTCGACTGAGATAAAGGTATTTATTCTGGGTCTCGACTGGAATAAGTTTTACTAACTCAATAACTGTTTCTTGGGTAAGCTGAGATAAAGGTATTTATTCCGGGTCTCGACTGGAATATATCTTACTAACTCAATAACTTTATCTTGGGTAACGACCGAGATAAAGATATTTATTCCGGGTCTCGACTCTCTTTATTTTGGGTAGCGACTGATATAAAGATATTTATTACGGGTCTCGACCGGAATAAACTTTCTTACCAATTCACTTTATCTTGGGTATCGACTAAGATAAACATAGTTATTCTGGGTAGCAACTAGAATACCATTTACTAATATCAAACTATTATCTTGGGTCTCTACTCAGATAAAGATATTTATTCTGGGTACCGACTAGAATAAATTCTACTCATACAACTTTGCTTTGGGTCTCGACTGAAGTGAAGTATCTTGTTCCGGGGAATGACTAGAACAAGATCAGTACTAACACATAAACTTTGTTTTGAGTCTCGACAGAAACAAAGTATCTTGTTCCGGGGCACGACTATAGCAAGATAATAACTAACTATCTATTTACCAATGCCATAAAGTCGATTCCACATTTTAGATCAGTTTTTGATTAACCATTTATTACATATTTAGTTTTATATATCACACTTATTACGTTTATTGATACACATATTTACGTAATCTTGGTGCCATTCCTAAAAAGTGAACTCTCTAAGATATTACCTGACATTAGCATAAGTTGATACATATATAAGTGTTCAAATTGAAAGTGTAATTGTCTTAAGTTATATTAGTGATTGTGAGATTTGGAATAGTATATTAAAATTAGGCGCATTGTGAAATAAACTTGGAATGCTCATCGGTGTTATCATTTACATTCCCCAGCCTTATATTTTCTTGAATGTTCTCGTTGTGCAGAACACAAGTAAAATGCTTGTTGGAGCAGTTTGTACCTCATCATGAATTCCCTGATTTTTAACCGTATAAGAATATCATTTTAAAATTAGCTGTAATGCTCTAGTCTTTTATTAGCCAAACATTAACAAAACAAGAACATAAATATTATCCTAAATGCAGTAATGCAATATAAGGCATCTGCCAAAGAGCACCCCACTTCGCTCTACTTTGGCTAGTGTGGTTTCATACAATTGCGTTCGTAGCCTTGTTTCCTCCCTTGCTCTTCTAATTGTAAAAACACTCAATTACCCATCGTAAAAAATAAAACTGCACACTTGATACTAATAAAAAAATGTTAACCTATGACTTTGGGGCAACTGAATTGCGCCGGAATCATAAACTCTTTGATCCTAGCGCAATTGCGGCCGTTAATGTGAACGCAGTTTCGTTACGCTGTTCACTAGAAACCATCTCAACTAGTTTCTTCGCTCCTGGTCGCAACGCAAATGCGCCGCCGCCACTGACTTATAACAATGGACTGAGCGTATTGCCATTTTCCTATAGGAAAGAATGGTAGAAGTTTTATAGTTTTCTTTCCTTCTATGGCAGAGTTGAAGCTACCAACACAAAATATCGCTTACTGAACGTTTTCTTATGCTATTTGATATTTTTATGTTGGCTGCAGATACAATCACCGCAGGAAGAATAAGGTAAAGATAGTGTTTACCACACTCCGTCTCTCCTGCCCGTTCACAGGATTCAGATAAAAAAAACCTTTTGAAAATTAAAGTTGGAATGAGTTTAATTCCTTATAAGCGATTAAAATATCACTTGGATACAAGAAAATATATTTTTTTTATTTAATTCGATTTTCGGGTCTAAAATTTCATCTGATTGGTTGGGTTTTACATGATTTTTTTTCTATGTAGTAAACGTTTTAAAGGGTTCTAAAACTCTGATATACAAATACACAATATATGTGCCGCATGAAATAGCAAATCGCTCAGTCCATTGTTATAAGTCAGTGGCCGCTGCATTCTTTTGGAAACCATAGCTTTCCACTTTCCTAGCAGTGCTGCACTGAAAATTCTCGATGCGTCCACTTTTGTAGTAAAAGCTTAACACTGATTTTGCGTTGAACTTCGCCTACTTTGCAACCGGATTTTAACTCAGTATTACGAATACATGCTTAAGTTAAATTTTCATCTATTTTGTCGCTACTTCTCTGCAGAACTTACTAGGTCTGTTCAGAAAATAACCAAACTTTATTATAAATTTTACAGATTATTGGTCTTTGTCCCCTTCAAAGTACCCCCCCCCCCTCTCCCCTATTCAAACATTTTCCCCAGCGGTGTTTCAATATCGTGCAGCCGTCCTAGATAGCTTCAAATTAGATGGCCTTCAAGGTTTCTGACGAATATATTTTGCTGATATCAATACTCTGAAAACGGCGTCCTTTCAACACTGATTTTAATTTCGGATATGAGAACAAATCGCAAGGCGCCAGGTATGGGGAGTGCGGAGGTTGCAGGATGACAGTCGTCTGTTTTTTGACACAAAACTGATGAATTTACTAAGTTGAGTGTACGGACGCATT
Source organism: Dioctria linearis (assembly GCA_963930735.1). NCBI lineage: Eukaryota > Metazoa > Arthropoda > Insecta > Diptera > Asilidae > Dioctria > Dioctria linearis. Next base: position 197,146,491 of record OZ005743.1, on the reverse strand, counting down.
GTCGATGTGTAAGAACCATGAGTTGTCTCGCTACAATTTTGGTCTCTTTTTTGCGGATTTTTTCACGTAACAATTGTAAAATTCCATGATAGTACCCTCACCTCTTCTGCAGTTCTTCTGTCAACCAATGGGATATTTGCATACACCAGATCATTGATTTTCATCATCGGTTGAAGTGGAAGGTGTTCCTGGTCGAAGATCATCTTTAATTGACTGACGACCACTTTTAAATCGTGAAAACCATTCGTAATATCACCTACGACCCAAAGCGTCATCACCGTAAGCTTGTTTCAAAAGTTAAAATGTTTCTGTAAAATTTTTCCCCAGTTTCACGCAAAATTTTACGTTGTATCGTTGCTCCAGAAAATCGCACATTTCAAAAGTCGCCACTAATACTCAAAGACGGTGCACTCACATAACAATTTCGCGAAAACTAATCGAGATATCAACTGCTGCCAACCGCATATCCCTAAATATCTCCATTGGCACTTAATTCAAAATGTTCAGTTATTTGCAGAACAGACCTCGTATACATACAGATATTTTTAATTGGTACCTTTTTATGAATATTCATTAACGAATATCTGCATGCCTAGTGTCATTCATGTTTAATTTCCCGCTGGACAATGAAGAACATTGAGTACGTTTGATTGTTCCCTATATACATATAATATCTTCATGTGTGCACAAATACAAAAACTAGGACATTACCCTAATAGAAAATGCTCCTCCACTTCGAATACCCTCTTCCCCTACCGGGAGAAATCCTATGTAAACTAGCTTTCTTACATCTGGAAATTGCGCATGTATGTATAAATTTGTCTGCTATTGAATACGATTGAAGTTTTCTGATGAATTCCGATGAGCCTTTCGATGAGCGCTTCGATGAGCATTCTATGAGCGTTTTCATATTCCAAATTCATGTGCATTTCCAAGAAATGGGTATTGTACTGGTTAAGAAAAAAAAACAGTTAAGTTTTTACTTGTGACATGTAGTTGAAATTTTAGTACCGATGCGGGCGGGAACTCTTAATGTTTACAAACAGAACTTTAGTCAAGTACGACAATGTGAGTATAGATTATGTGTTTGTAAGACAAGTAATTTGTTCATAAGCTCCTCGATGAGTTCCTTCGCCAACTCATCTATCAGCTCACCAATAAATTGGTATAGAAACTGAGCTGTTGGTCTAGTGCATCTAATGCTCGAGGGATATAAATAGTGTTGAGTAATCATTGAATTTCGAAGTATTGTACATAAATGAGTTTAGTCCCGGTGCTAGAACAAAAATTATCCAACCAATCATGGTGAGGTCATCAGTGCGCTCATGATGATTGGCCTACCAGGGTTTTTACTTTTCAATTGGTGTATATATAGATCAAGGCGATTTCCTTTCTCCTTCTTCATAGACTCCTTGTACCTCAGGTACCCTGAGGATCGTTTAAAACTTTGCAAAAATTCTCTTTCTACCCACTGAGCTATCACTGGTCATCAAAATCGAAAGTGTCCGATCGTCCGAATTCTAATTGAAATAATTTATGTATCAACGTCATCATTATTAATTTATTGATAAAGGCAGTGGGCATTTCCATTATTTCATTCTGACTTCACTGATGAATATGTCAGTGAGTATTTTCATAATGTCAACAAGAAAATAATGTAACAACTAATGGAAGTGCTCATCGAGTGATCATGGAAAAGCTCCTTATGCTGAAGAAAAGTATATAATGAGCTCAGTTCTGGCTCCAGAACAGATTTCATCATTACCTTCATCATCATCATGAACTAATCCATGAAATTATCAAATCGTGTTTACTAGGGTAGTATTCTCGCAAGGTTTCAGTGCTTCAATGCAGGAAAAGTGGATCACTGGTAGAAAAGGTTTAAAATTGTACTAAAAAGGTCTTCCGAACATAAAATCCTATGAAACCGGTTATAATCATTTCTACTGACTGACGAACCGTCCTAGAATTCTATGCGAAAAACCATCTACAATTGCACAGAGTAGTGATTAAATGAAATTACGTACGATAATTCATCTTAAGAGTCGGTCTTAGACCTCTCTTATTTTGAAAAAACAAAAAACAGAACTCGTGCATACTCAAAATTGGAGGTAAAAATGTTGAAAATGGTATTTTTATGAAGTCCAACAAACAAATGAAATGTGATTCAAAGAAATATAATTATTATATGAAATTCATAAGTTTAATTATTATGCATTTGAATTTGTTATTCATTAGCAAATCATATTTAGAGACTTCAAGCTTAAAAAAGAACTTTTCTCTTGAGCGAAAGCTGTACTCTCATTTCACAGCGAATTTCATAATTTTGTTGAAATACTCACAATTACCTTCACTTGCCATTCTGACCTATAAATAGTCGTTAGAATTATCGTCATCAGAAGCATTGTTTATTTTATATAAAATTTTTTACATGAAACGTGTTTGTTTCCCAATAATGCGCAACGCTAAAAGCTTTCAATCGACACGTTTCTCATACATATGCAAGAAGAGAAAAGTGTTAGAGCCATGGCAAAGTTGGCACGGCTTGTAATAAAGATACTAGGATATTGGCATATAAATATGCTAAGGTAAATGGAAAGAAAATACAATAGAATTGGGAAAATTGTCAAATGGCAGGAGAAGGATGAATTAAAGGTATTTCTCAAAAGACGAAGAGGTTTAACTATGAGGAAACCTGAGGCCACTAGCTTGTCCAGAATAACGAGCTTCAATAAAACAATTGTTGAAGAGTCATTACATAACCTAAAAGAATATTATTTATACAACCTCAATGAAACCTCAAACTCCACTGTTCATAATACCCCTAAAATTCTCGCACCAAGAGGAGAAAAACATATTGATTCTGTGATTTCAGGTAAGCGAGGTACGAACATAACAATGATATCTGCTGTTAACGCTATTGGAAATCCCGTCCCACCTATTTATCCACGCGTACACTTTCAGGACCAAGTACTTAAAGCAGCTCCAGCAGAGACCATTAGAGGTAGTAATCCCTCGGGTGGTCAAATGGAAATTAAATTTATTTTTAAAATATTTAAAACATTTCATTGAGCACGTTAAACCCTCACAACTCACAAGAAGAAAAAAATCCTCCTAATTATGGATAATCGAGAGCCACATCACAATTCCACCTTTTGAAGAGTCTATTGTTCTTCGAACATATCCAACTCATACCTCTCATAAGCTTCAGCCATTGGTCAGGACAGTTTTTGGTTCTTATAAGAGTTATTATAACCAGACCGTTGGGTAGTGGATGCTATCAAGTCCAGAAAAAACTGTTACGATTTATGATGTCGTCGAAATTGTAGAGAAAGCTTATACAAAAGTCTTTACTATGCTAAATATCTCGAGTGGTTTTTTGAAAACAGGAATTGGACCTATAAATGACAACATAATTTCAGGAACATGAGTTTTTATCTGTCTTTCTTACTGACTGTCCTCTTCCATCAGAAGCAGAAAATACTCTGGAGACGAATATCAATACATACACAAATAACAAACAAATTAATCAGCGAAGATATTCCTAGAACAAAAATCAACTTTTAAGAACAAGAAAGTCATAATCCTAACTCGTGCGCAAAAGAAAATCTCCCCTTAACAAAGAAGAAATTGAAAACCGCTGAAATGATTCAGCCATATCCAAAAGCTCAACAAAGTAAAATTACGCGGGGAGGTAGAAGAAAAGGTAAGTAAACATCAAAATCCACTAAATCGATCGGTAAACATAAAGTTGTCAAAAAGGTCCTGGTGGAGTATACACAATCCCAAGGTCATCAAAAATTGCTGGCAAAACCATCCATTTCAAGAAAGGTTACTCCAAAAAAAACGGAAGCAGGAAACGTACGTTTTCAGTTACCAAGAGCAGCGAAGACGGAAAGTTTTATTAGAGAGCAGCTTTCTTCTGAAGAGGATTTTACTGGTGACATTGGCTGGTCTTGTGATAATCATCAGATATGGAATTTAATACAACAATCCAAAAAAAAAAAAAAATTGAATTTACCATTTCAATTTTCCTTATTTTCTTCTGTTTTAGTTTTTGTTTTGTTATATGAATTTAAATTTTGTGTTATTTTTTTATTACTGAATATAAAATAAAATGTTAGAATATTTTTTCCTATTTGCGAGTTGTTTATTTTAGCGAACTTAGCAGATTTTTCTGGTGCTCCAAGATACAATTCCCACTGGTCCAAGGTACAACACATAGTTTTGTGGCGACGCGACTGACCTGTTTCTATTATTTCTAAATTCTAGTCAAGTCATCATATAAACTAGGTGAATCATTTCGGGCTAGTAATACCTTGCCGAACACAGACAGCCGTAGGCCGTAGGTAGGCTTTGTTTTCCTTTATAACGTTGTTCAAAAAATATTATGTTTTTTGTTCAGAAGTTTTGTGACAGCCTTTACGAGAGACGGATAATAAATATATTTTCTTTCCAAGACTACCGGGAACAAACATCAAGGAATCTTCTTTATTTGGCATTTAATGTTTTAGCTTCCCTAGGTCTGTTAATTACAGAACTGATCAAGATAGAGCTGCATATGCACGACGTGGATAATGCCTTGTGGAACAAATATTCATCCAGGACCACCGCAGCTACAGAACTCTGGGAACATGAACAATCTCGTCTTTCTGACTTCCTCAGTTTGATCGCCCAGAAATCTTAATCTTTTGTGTACAATCCTCATCAAGGTAGTTGTACTTTGTGCATGGTCACGCGCCGCTCCAGGGTTAACCCAGGCATACAATTAATGTCTCTCTTTATATTTGTGTCTTACTTTATTTTGTATTTCATGCTGAGGATACCTGTGACAAGTTGGGAATCTGACTACGCTGGACTAGAAGCCGACAAGGTTTCTCACAACACCAGGTCGTATTATCTTTGGGACAGTAAGACCACGCCTCAGTCGTCTGAAGACACCAAGAAAGCTCTTGACCGTAATAGTTTGCTCTAGGACAGCTTCTTGCTACTGTCCTGGGTACCGTTCTACGTGTACATTGACAACAAGAGACGCCCGTTCGTTCTCTCCTCGTTAACTGGGACAGTCAACAAAACCCTAATTTATTTATCCGTACAGGTCGATTACTCAACTACATTATATGCACTAATACTAACTAGCTGGAAGAACTCCAGGTCGAAGATTATTCGGACAGTCTAGTGCCTTGCTGCTGACTACATACCATATTGAAGAGTCATCAACCTGCTTGCCCCAATAGTACCAATTAAGGAGAACGAATCAAGACTCACATACAGCAATAGATGATCAGTAACCAAACTGATTACCTAAATTGAATCAAGATTCACATACAGCTATAGATAATCAGTAACCAAACTGAATATAAAATAAAATGTTACAATATTTTTTCCAATTTACGAGTTGTTTATTTTAGCGAACTTAGCAGATTTTTCTGGTGGTCCAAGGTACAACATATATCCCTACCTTGGACCAAATTGAAACCTCTGAATAAAACTTAATTTAACGAAAAAACTACGCAAGTTCTTACATTGCGGACGGTTTGCGAGTTGACAGAACAGATAAAATCTATATTCCAATAACATAATAAGTAAATTTAAGTAAATTGAGATATTTAGGAAACACTAAAACTTTCTCCTAATTATTTCAATTAACCAGTTTCATGTGGCTGTGTTATGCATAAAGCTTGATTTCCATTTTTCTGAAAATACTGGACTAAAAGTTACTCGAATCCTTTTGTTTCAGTTTGTCTCTCTTTATTAAACATAAAAGAGAAAAAATTCAAACATAAACAAGAAGCCCCAAGTCATAATCTATTGACGAAGTAAAAAAATGTTTTGCAAATTTAATTGAAGACAAGTTAATCAATGTTGCTTGTGCCTGTTGTTGTTACCCTTTTCAATCAAAGTTCAATTATAGAATTTTCCACTCTACTTTTCTCGTTTTGTTCTTGTTATGAGCCTAACATGAATGAAATTGAGAGCTTCGATTAAAATCTCAATTAAACTTGCTGCGAATGACGTCGCTTCTGTTCGTGGTTTTGTTCATTTTTCCATCTTTTGTTGAAAATATTTCAAAACACAATTGCTTTAGTCATGCCTTCCTAAGTGCCTAAGGATTAGCTCGTTCCTATTGTGGATAATATATGTTTCCACAGCATAATTTTCCTTGTTGTTGTTGCATTGCAAATGGGGTGCTATTAATTTTTAGCATAATTACAAATTCTGAAGAAAAAAATGTCTCTCTCTGCAGTATATAAGAGGGGCAGGACACTAAAAGTTTGAGTTTGATGTCTTTTTTTTTCGTCTATATTAGCTCTAGATAAAGTCCATACTCTAGGACCCATATGAAATCAAAGAGTATACTAAGTTTGGCTTTCCATTTCTAATACGTCATGATTGAAATTATTGATGGCACCGTAAATAAAGTTGAGCACCCACGGATGATATTTAAAGAATTTTGGTTTTTTTTCTCCCGTTCAGATGTATCTGTTTAATCGTCCACGTATCTGTTTATCCACACAATACAGAGCTGACATTTTGTACACAGTAATTCTATAACAAAGTAAAGTTAAGTTCGTAGATTGGTAATAGTTGGCAGTCGTGTACTTTGTTGTACTGGCATTCATAAGTTGTCATTTTCACTATATTTGAAAACTGTTTGAAAAAGTATATTGCTAGAGAGTTGAAGATTTGTAAATGACATGCAATAATTAAAAATTAAAGGAGAATGCCCAATTTTCATACAACTTTAGGCCCGACACCTCTGGACATGAGCGATGACTTAAACGATGCATTATCATACTTTGAACATAATTTATTAACAATCTTCATTTTAACTAAGCGTGAGAAGCTTTGGCGATCGGATGTAGCTTGAGCGACTTTCTTGAGTGAGAAATTTTGACTTTTCTACTTCTCGTGATTACGCGGAATTCATGAGTCATGGAAAATGACTTCCTATAAGAAAAATGATCGCAACAGAGTATTAATGGCCCTAGAAGAAAGAACTGCAAAAATATATGCAAAATGTATTAACCGGGTGTATGTGAGCAAGTGCATGAAAATAAAATTTCCGGCTGCAAAAATGACCCGAGAAAGTCTTCTGAATCGGAAAAAACCATACCACCCCATAGGACTCGGCGATACCTTTAATTTGATATGCAATGTGCCATATTGGAACAATCCCCCAGCCGGAGGCTCTCTCTGACCCCTCATCCTAAAAGTATCCAGAGAAAAATTTCTTCAACGAATTGTAGTTGGTAATGAGATGAGGCGAACAGTGAAACCCGTTTTCCAAGCGGACATAACCCTATCTAGTTAGATCCGAACTAACCTGCGAAAAATCTTGTACCTCAGTTCGAATAAAAAAGAGAGAAATGCTAAGAAATTTAGTTTCGAGACTATTTAAGCCTTAAACTCCTTCTTAGGACTTAGGGAATTCGATTCTGTACTAAATTTTCCAAATCGTACTAGATCGAACTTTGAATTTGAACCCCCCCCCCCCCCCCAACCAGCTCCAGCTTAATTGAAATAAACATTAGTTATAAAAGATGTTTAGAGTATCATAATGCATCGTTTAAGACATCTCTCATGTCTGGGGGTTTCGGGCCTAAAATGGGCATTTCATTTCGAAAAGTTGATGAAACTGAACAGCTCCCGTAGGATTGCCATACAAAAATGACTAGATTTGCAGATTTTTCATGTGCACACAGAAAATGGTCAGTTCCAGTTATTTTTAATATCCTGAAGAGTTTGTCGGATATTAAAAATCCATGTAGTAGGTAATTATTTTTCCTGTATGATGAACCATTCTAAAACAAATTTTAGGAATTGATTTCAACGGTTTAGTTAAGAGGGGTGACTATATTTATGGATATTTATCTAGGGTAGGGTATGATCAAAATTTGTATTAAATCAATCAAAACTGTTTTCCTAAGTAGATTCATATAGCCTCAGTTCGAAAGATAGTTATTAGTAAAAAAATAACAAAAAAATAGAAATTGAAAGTTTAATGATAATGGTCCCTTCTGGAAACCCTAAATAGAATTGAATTGATGTACTTTTTTTTTATTCACTACAAATAAAAAAAAGGCAAATAGATATTTGTTTTTTCACATTTAAATTATCTGACGATATGAACTTCATAGCTATCCATGAGATTATCTGAATGAGTACTCCAGAGAGATGTTGCTAATGGGCTTCCAAATGACTTCACAACGGGTCCTAATGGGATTCATCCAGCCTTTTCTAAGTCGTGCTGCCTTGCTCTGGCAGCTCCGTTAAGAATTATTTTCTAAAACTCGCTCGATAGTGGATGTTTCACTCAGCTGTAGAAAAACCATTTAACCATACCGATTCACAACAATTATAGTAAAAATGAAAGTTTTAACTATCGGTCTACTGCAAAATTATCCTGCTTGTCCAAATTATTAGAATCTATCATTTATTCTCAGTTATCGATTTACTGCAAGAATTTGCTCTCTTCAAACCAACATAAGCTTATTTCGGGCAAGTCTACCTAACCTATAACTTCTTGGAATTTGTCGCCGATATCATTTGCGGATTGGAGAAGGTTGTCAGCCAGATTGTATTTGTACAGACTTTAGTAAGGCATTCGATAAGTTATCTCACTCCGTGATACTGTTGAAAATGGAAAAGTATGCGTTTCTCCATTCATTTCTAAAATCGACGGAGTCTTATTTAGACAACAGAATACACCAAATCTATTTTCGCCATTCTATCTCTATAGTCTTGAAGGTGTACCTCGAGGTTGTCACTTGGGCCCGTTGTTCTTTATTATGAGGCATTGGAAAGTCCTGATTTATGCTAACGAAATTAAGCTTTTCGCTTATATTAAATCTGTTAACGATTATGAAGAGGTATAGAGTGGTCTTCACAAATTTCAAGATTGATGCAAAACCATTGATTTGGGACTCAATATAGACAAATGTGAGGTTATGACCTTCTACAGGAATCAAAAACAAATCACTTATGATTATGGATTCTGGGATTCCTCGATTTCTATTAAATTTTGTCTCCCATATAAACTTCATGGTATCAAAGACTACTTTTTGATACAATGAAATTTATATGGGAGATAGAGCTACTTCTATCCTGGCATTTATAAAACATTGGTATCGACAGTTCTCGAGTCCCACCATTACACTGCGTTTGTACACTTGCTTTGTAAGACTCCTTCTTGAATACGCTAGTCAGGTCTGATCGCCATTTTACGATACAGACACCGATCGCATCGATTCTATTAAGCGGAACTTCCCACGATTCGCTCTTAGGCACGTACCATTGATTCTTCCACCTTATGAGGATCGCTTGAAGCTTTTAAATATGCACTCGCTTTTGCCGATGCGTCTTTTGTGCATCAACTCTTAAACGCGAATGTTGATTCTCCGTTGTTACTTAACAGAATCTCTTTACGTGATAGTATGTTAGCTTCTCAAGGTCTAACATTAGCATGGACGAACCTATTAATCGCATATGCATTACTGTTAAAAAATATTACTAAGCATGTTTTAAAAAAGTTTATATGTATAGTAAGAAAACTTAGTTATCTGTCTCTATGTCGCATTGCATGTATTTTATCCGGTGTTTGGTTTATGTTTCGTTCAACTGACTAATACTAGCACTGACTAAGTGATCAAAAGCTTGTATTTTTGACCGTTTATTTATGAAACGTTTGACTACAGCACGCTATTTTTAAGTTGGTTGTGATAGTCAAATTAAAAATCAACTCTTGACATTTTTGTAAGCAAATGTGTCATTTATCATCTTCTCAAATTTTTGTAGGACATTGTACTTACTAAAGATATATGTATATCCATTTTTCAATTGATAAGAAAAAATACTTTTTACATCTGCTGTAAATAAGTTTTTACCAGAAATCAATAAAGACCAAAAACAGGAGCAATAGTAAAAAAGAGAGAAAGCAGCAATTTATCAAGGAAAGAATAAAAAAATTAAATTAAAAAAATATATTAAATAAAAAGTAGAGATATCCGAAAAATCAGTTGAATGAATCTGAGAAAAGAGTGAAGCAGCAGCAAAATAGTTATCAAATTCGTTTATATTTTCACTGTCAGGGATCATGCTCCAAATTTAAATTCAATTAAAAGTGGACTAAAAGTTAAAAGTCAGAAACTGGGTATACGCATTGAATAAATAACTAATAAGGAAACGGCATATCGGGTGAAAACGTAAGCATCTCGGCGAAATGTATTAGTGTGCTCTGTTTGTATTCATTTCGTCATGGCAGTAGTGGAATCGTGCAATTTTGAAGGGGAACATTTTTTATAATCCAAATTCCTATGTAAAATAAACAAATTTTTAGCTCCCCCTCATTTTCAGGCAATATTTCTTGGCGTTGCCTTTGTATGACTGGAATAATTTATCTACCAATGACAATTCAATTGTAAACATTGGTAAAATGTTAAATCTTTTGCCATGGCTCTTTATTTTTACAGATATTTCACTTTTATTTTGTTTAAAACAATATTAATAATTAGTAAAGCTATTAAGCTTACTTGAAGAATGCTTTTCCACGACAATAACGCCGTTTGTTCCTGCAGCACAGCACAGCGCACTTCATTATGCTAATTTAGGACTCCGGAGTCTCTATTACACAAAAGAAATATTCCGCACTTAATTCACACTACTAATACGTAAAAAACACGTTTAATTCTTTATTTTTCACAATATCGCGAATTTAAATCATTGAACTTGTTTTCAAAATTATGAAATGTCAGAATATTGAACTGACACAAAATATCAACGACGCCCTCTTGTCAATTCTCTCCCCCCCGCTCCCCCTCCCCCCGGACCATAGGTCACACTGTCAATTAAATGCTTAAACACGTACACTGTATTCGCACGATACCCCGCTTCCTTATTAGTTATTTATTCAATGGGTATACGTTTATTATATATGTGTAGAAGATTCACAAATGCATTTACTTGTAAATAAAAGTTTCTTCGGCAATACTGGCGTTACTGGGAGATCCTGAAAATACGTTTGTTTTATTTTGATAATGTTTATTTGCATCACATAACGTGCGGTCTCTATTCATTAAACCCTAATTTTTATAAAAGAGACGCATAAAAATTTTATTTCATTTTAAGTCATGTTTTTCTTGTTCTTTCCCGTACCTACTTAAAGTAAAATGGGAACTTGAAAATCTATCAGACACATTTGATAATACATTCAGAAATAAATTTTATACCTTTGCTGGGTCCTTAATGCACCATTTTGTACCATAACTTCTTTTACAAAGATTCTACACTACTTGCAAAACGCAATGAAAATTACACAACTCCGTTTTACACTATCTTCCCCTACTTCCCTAATATACAATTCTTACCTAAATAATTCATTGTACCAAGAAAATATATGTAGAATTCTGGTTTCGTTTGTATTTTGCAATCAAAAATGTCGTAAAGCTACTCTTTCAATATTTCCTATTTAAAAATGTGTAGGCATGTAAAAAAAATGGGAAAAAATGTGACAAGTACTCAGCGAAATATCAACTCGCATCCAAATTGTTTACGATCCATCATCTAACCCCGCTGTTCTTTTGTGACTGATTACCTTTTATGAGACTTGCTATTTTTAAGGAAGCCTTTTAGCCACAATGCTCATATTACAATATACATAAACGTAGGTATATTTGCGCTTACTGCTCTATGCTAACCATATTCTATTTTCCTAGGTGTAAATGTACAAAGCACCATTTTGCGCCTATTGAGGGCATTTTTACACCACTCTCTATTCTGTCTGTGTAAAAAAGAAATGAAGAAAGGCGAAGTCTCGCATGATTACATGCTAGACAATGTCTACGTACACAAGTTGTACGTGTTGTTTTACAAATGTTTCCGTTTTACGTTTTTTCAATTTATCTAAAAGCATCTCGTCGTTTCTTTTATATCCGCATTTATCCAGATGTTCAAGTACTCAACGAAGAGTTTATATGCCTCCAACATAACACGGAGAAATAAGAAGCTTATCCTGCACCTGCTGCACTGGGCATACTTCCTGATTAGTTGCAGGAATTATTCCTGATGTTTGATGTTATTTTTTACGCAGTTTTTTTATGTTTTCGCACAATTATTTGTGGTGGTTACTGTGGAACGTTTTTTTTTTGCATCGGGAGTCTAAACTCTGGGACGCTATAAAACCAGATATACATATGTATATGAAATAATTTTTAATCCTCTCGTAGCTGAAGGTGGTACCTGGGTACTTTTGGGGTATAAAATTTTGGAGTATTCATTATTTTAGAAAACCAATATCTTCGAGAAGTTGATTTTACGTGTAATTTAAAAAGTTCAGATATGGAGATGATGGAGTTTCCGGTTTTTTCGATGAAGAATAGTCAATATATTTCGTTGGGCCAGATACCAAATGTGTGTCGGGATACAATGGAAATGGAATTTTGTTGAATATTTATTTGTTTTTCTATTGTTCATTTTGAGCTTTAATTTTACAAAATATCTAACACAAGTAGGTAGCTATTTATTAATCCACGTATTCAAACCACATTATTGAAGACTCGTGTCCTGATTACGAATGAATTATTTTTTACGACTTTTTCTTTGTGTAGTGTGTCAAATTCTAATAAGAGGATTAGGGAAATGTTAGCAACTTGCGCATTCCAAATTTCTAAAAATCTTTCAATGCGGCGAATAGTTTTTCCATGTTGTTTCATATCCCAACATAAAGAATTAAATTAACATAACTAGAGCTAAAAATTGGATCCGGATTTCCGAACTATCTGATTCCTGAGATCCGGATCCGGATCCATATACTGAACAAAAAAGCTTCAAAATTGTGTTGATTCAATGAAAAATATCATGAAATTTATATTTTCCCAATGAAACAATAGGTCTGTTCGCATACTTCTTGTGCAAAAACTTTCTGGGTAAAAATTTACTCTGTGGTGGTAGAAGAATGTAAAATGCATGAAAAAGTAAATGAACGATTTTCATGTAACTTCGTGAAAAACAAGAAGAAGAAGAACAAGAAGAAGTGTGCAATAACATTTGGGAAGTGAGTATTGTTTTATTTTTGTTTAACTTGTTGCAGTCTTGCAAAGTCCCACTAGAGCATTGAATAGTCAAACTATCTTCATTCGACATTTTGATTGCGCTGTAAAAACTTTTCAGAAAATTAAAAAAATGAACTTTCCTATGACAGCTGTCAATTTTCTTTGCAAGAATGGCGCAGTAACTAAAAACTTCGGGTAAATTCATGCGAGAGGGGAAGCTGTGACGTATGCAAAATTCTTGTAATTTTCTGTCCACGAGAAAGTAAACGAACGGAAAATGTGTAAGTTCGTGCAAATTCATTGCAATACATTGTCCCAAAACTGAGTACGCGAATCCGAGTAGTTAGCATCCAGATCTGAATAGTTTAGATCCGGATCCGGATAATAGGATCCGGATTATCGGATACTAGTTATCTCGGATAATCCGGATAGTAAATTATCCGGATATTTGTAGCTCTAAACATAACGATCCTACGAGCATATCGCCAAAACAGATGCATGCATGTAGTTCCGTCGCAATTGAAGCAGGATGGATGTATTCGAATTGTGGCGATTTTAAAACGAAGTAAAAAAAAATATTAGTCTGTTTGGTATCTTGTGGACCCGTACTATAAAATAGAAACCTTACAGAAATTCACATGTAATCAGTGCGGTTATCAATTGTACCTAATTCAACTGTGTGTTAAGTCAGATATACGATTGATCGTCTATAACCGTAGTTCGTTGTTTCTTTTATTTACCTTACCTCTGTAGGGGGTGAAAATAAAAAAATTATTTGAATAAAGACGAAGTTAAAGCTTTGGATTGCTAACTAGAACTTGTTTATTGATAAAAAAAAACCCAATCAATTTATATTGTCATAAAATTGCATAGCCTATAAAAATTAATAAAGCATAAGCTATTGCTTCACTGAGTCTTTGAAATTTGATATGTTGCATATTTTTTATAGCGAGTTGTGGTCAGCAATAAATACATGAAAAAATGAGAGCTTGCAAACTGAGTGGAAGTAAAAGAATTTAGGCCATTAGATTTCACTGTGAAAATTGTTATGTTCAGGCCTAAACAATCAATATTATAAAATTGAAATTTGTTTGAAAACTCCTTTTTTTAATTATTTTATTTTATAAAATTAAAAAATAGAGAAAAGATGCATTTTTTTAGCCTTCGAAACCCATGTAACCCATTAAATTAAATTCGTTATTTAAAAAAATAGAAACAAACACAAAACAAACAACAAATCGACGTTAACTCAAGTAGCAATAATCTGTTGTGGACTAGTTCAGAGAACAATTTCGGGCCCACTTCTATTTGCTTAGAACAGTTCGCAAATGGCTTACAACAATTTATCAACGAAGTTAACGGACGGAAATATTTAGAGCCGCACATGCATGTGATGTTTGATAGCGAGTGAAAACCATTGTATGTTTGAAAGACTTGGTTGGGAAATTGTGTCCGAACTGCATTAACTAAAATTATATTTATTTTTTCCCGGACGGAATCGAACCTACACTTGTTAGGATCGGTCAATGATGGAGAACAGAAGAATTTTTAAAAACTTTTATTTCTAACGATTCTAAATCAAGAGGAAAAAACAACCGCCTCGTCCGGGGTTTGAAACCGGGAACTTCCGGACGAGGCGGTTGTTTTTTCCTACACTTGGTACGATTCCTGTCCGGGAAAAAATAAATAAAATTGTATTTACAATTTATTAGTGTGCTTTCATCGTTACTGGTTAATGCCAGCTGCAAGCCAACGTGGCTTAGTAGGCTAGTTACAAATTAATAAGTGCAAGAGGGAAAAATCATCTGTCTAGTTATCTCAGTGGTAAGAGCAGTCGCCCAACCCGACGACTATAGAGTTGTTATTCAGAACTATTGTTCTGCTGAGTAATGTATATGGTTCTACTCACGTTTTTACAATTATAATTTTGTGGTCTCATTTAGTATATCCGTAATGCAAAATGTACACAAAATAAGTATAAAATCGTCGAGCATGATTTTATCTTTTAGATATCTTTGAGCTAGTAGGTGGAAAATAGGCATTTGAATTCCATACTATTCCTATCTTAATCTTATAGTCATAAATGTACTCGTTGTAAGTTTCTGTAATAACTTCCTCTATTTTTATGTCTTTTGAATTTGGTCATTAAATCAGTATCATAAATCAAATCAATTTAAACTGGAACATAATGTGCTGCTATGAAATTCTAAATAAAGATCACAACAACATCTGACAAGAGCAAAAATGTAGGTTTTGTGCAGAATACAAGGATGATTTTAAGGACTACATATATGTCAACCAAAATATTAACAATCATGGCTGGTAGCTCTCATTTGGCTCACATTAAGACCTTAGAACTCGTTAATCGAGTAAAATGGTTCAAGACTCGTATGTGGATGATTAAGAGGTTCGTAGATAGTTGTCACAACCCGAAATGTCATAGTTTACTTACTTAGTCTTACTTACTCTCAGAAATCCTTACATAACCCAGATGGTTTACAGAACTAACAAGTTCGGAGAAATGACTCGCACAAATTTCTAACATCTAAAATTTGTTTTGAAACACAACCAAGAAACTACCAACTATTCACAACCAAACCTGATATTATGAGAAGACAATAACTGAATAGTTCCCTTGTCGCTACTTGGGAATTTTATCAAAATATAGCTTCCCTTGTCTTTTTGAATTACTTAATATTTATTTAAATATAATTTTTAAAGTTTAAATTTTAGAAGCTACATTTTTATCCGCTAAGTGACTGCTGGATCATTTTTGAAGGAACTGTTTTCAGGCAATCCTTCAACAACATCACCACATAATTCTAATTCAGAAAAAATATCTCCAGTTAAATCAACCTTTTGATTTCGGATGAATCATCAAAACAGTTTTTCTCACGTGGTACGAACTGAGCTGAATTGCCTGTAACTCACTGAGATTTAAAGAAGTCATAAATACCGAATTCTGGGTGGTCCTAAATCTTCTACTCTTAGTTCTCGAAATCGAAAAAAATTTCCAAATTGCGCTGCCCAATTCGTTCGTCGTGCCATTCCGTTGTCATAGAAAATATCAAGATAATGTTTTATCTCTTCCACCTTTACCTTATTTTGCAATCTAAGAGCGAAAACTGTATTAGGAGAAATAAAAAACAATAATGGCTGACAATCAGGAAAATTTATTCAATTGTCATAATGCATTATTGGGCTGCTTTTCTTAGCCGTTAAAGCATTTCGTCTATTGTGTAGTTCTTAATTTATCATCAATATTCATCAGCTACCAGCAACAGATTTTATTTTTCTAAGTTCGTGAATTTTTGTCAATGAAATTCTGCAGCAAAAATTAGAGGTTCCTTTTGATAGGTAGTTATTTTCCGTTCAGTTCTAAAGCAAAAAGACATTTCATGAACAGTTCCAATATCTAAATACCAAGAAATTTAAAGTTGACGAATATAGAAAGCAGGTCGATCTTAAACATTTGCCAAAGGGATTGTTTCTTTTCTATTTTTTCTTACAGTTGAAGTCAATTTTGGATGCTTTTTTTTATAATCTATTGAAAAAATATTATTGTTAAAAATTCATCCAACATATATGGTCCTATCCTAACAATTAAGGTGCGCACTTCAAACGCTTTGAAGTTTTTTGAAAATTCAGTTATTTGGGCTTTTTTTGCGAATACCTATTGGTTGAAAGTCTGGGATGTTCCATTTATGAAAACTTCTAAAATATAATCAAAAATTATTTTTGACGTACCTTTTCCAAATTTTTGAGTGCGCGTTTTGAAAATTAACTCATAATAGCCACTTGTTTTGATTTTTATGTACCTAATATGAAATAGAGATCGCTTTGATTTTAAATGCCAAAAATTAAAATTTATTTCTAGTTTTTATTTGGTATAATATAAATGTAAAAAATTAATAAACATTACCCTTTGGTTACAACATCCAAATTTAACAGTTCTAATATACACATAAAACAAAGGGAAATTAATCTACTCATTTTTGGTATATTTTGATTCTGTGTTAACCCAAACCAAAGCAAATATTCCACAAAATCTGATGTTTATGAATTTCCAGCAACAATAAATTAGTGCTGTTTCTGCAATGTCTAAAGCCAAAATACCAAACAAAAACAATATTTAAAAACTTGCAAACATTAATAATTATAAAATTAGATTTTCAGAAATATGTATGTGTGCAGGTTTGCAAAGTTTTGATCCTGTATATTTTCCACAGTTCATAAATGCATATTCATAAAGCTCACCACGAACGGACCGTTTACAACTTTCCTCCTAATTTCTCTTTGTAAAGTACACCTTAAGGGTGAATTCTGGTTCGTTAGCTTGCCTTGAGATATTCGCGCTATTCTAGAGGAAGAGGGTGTGCATTAATTAAACTACTGTTTTTGTCTGGAAGAATTTTATGAAATTTTCAAAGGGTGTGAAATGTGTATGTTCTCTCAAAAACTTTTACAAAGTTTCTATACCAAAAAGGGCGGCATGAATACAAATTAGCTTGCATACAGACCGAATATTAGTGCTAGTCATGTAATGAATTAAAAAGTCGAATTCATGTGTTATGTTTTAGCATTATTCATATTTAATTTATACTGCATATAATGGCATGGCTAATAATTCTTAAAATTAATTTACTAAAATAAATTTGTAGTTAAATGGGATACTATAATGGCGAATCTCTTTTATAAGTAGAACAATGAGTATCCGGATTTCATACTTTTTGGGCAACATAATTTCATAGGTGAATTATTTTGATGGGTGGAGTTTTGGGCGTAGATAAGGAAGGGCTAGTTCAGTAGTTTTTTCAAAAACTTACATAACACGAAATTTATTTGTTCGATAAACATAAACACCCACATATAGCATCTTTAATTTAGAATCGATATGATGACGTAGTTTTACAGTACAAGAAATACCTAAGAGAAAAATTTCGTATATGTCAAGATAAGAAAGTCAGAGCTTCTCAAACTTATACCACTTTCTTGGAGCAAATTGAGCAAGTGTTTGGACCTTTGGCGGCACGTTAGGCATTGTTCACAATTAAATTATTATCACATACATATCGAAAAATAATACCATATACATCATAGAATTTTATTATTATATACATATTTATTTCAAATCAACAATATACTACTTCTAATATTAAACAAAACCGTTTAAACTTCAACAGACTTCCATATTTCGAGATTTGATATTATTGCCTCGAGTCTTATTTATTTTCTTATTTTTTATTTATTATTTTTTAGAAAATTTATATTTTGAGATTAATTCAATCGAATTGGTCCCAATTTTGATAAATTTGACATTGGACCTAATTTTTTTCCTGGCGAACTATCGAAAACAGCTTCGCATTAAATAAGGCAAATGTATTGATATTCTTCAGAGCTTGACGCGAGTTTTTTTTTTAATTCCTTTCTTATTGTCTTAATCTATCTTCTTATTTACTTTCTTCGTTTTGATAGTTTTACTTTGATCTGTTGGGAGAGCAAAATAGTTGCCACTCTTTTCCCTCTTTTTGTCTGAAACCTAGAATCGGCTTTGGATAACGTTGGATTCTTTCAGTAGAAAATGCTTAAAACGTTGTTGAAGTCAACGCTCATTGCTATCCATTGGGAAAAATAGCGCCTTTAAAAACTTCCAGAAGTGCTTTCCTGGAAACTTCCAGCGTTTCTTTTGTATATCTCAGTTCATTGCTTTTTTACATAGGCATAGGTATCCGCAGAGGCAAGAGCTTCACTGGGTTTTTAAAAAGAGCTCTAGAAGGTATGCTAAATGACTAGCGAGAAAGTTTATTGAACGGATATTTTCAAAAGCTGTAATGAGCTTTTTAGTAATCAGCGCAATGCTTTTTCTAAACCCTGCGCCAATAACGCTGGGTTATATTGACCTGCGGCATTTTAATATTTTGTATTCACGCTGACCGTACATTTAAATGTTTTTGTAGCTAGAGATACAGCCCCTTCTGCTCGTACCGCCAGTGTTTTTTGTGCGACGCCGTCTACGCAGCGAGATACTAGTGCGTCAAATCAAAATGACCCAGCGTCAAAAAGGTACAAAAGAAAAATATCACAGTTATGTTTTCAAAGTTGATTTTGCATGTGTTATTGAGGAAGCTAATAAAAGTTTGATTTATAGAATACATTCGTACTATCTTATCTTGTCACATATGGAATGAACCCTTATTAAATAAACTCTTATTGAAATTGAATTGTTTAGAATTGGAAGTGCGTATGCCCATATTTTGATGATTTTTGTTTTTGGTGGAAATAAATTGTATAGAGGTAGGCCAATTTGGTGTAGAAACCTCACATGTTCATATCGAACTGAAGTAACGTTATCTCCAAACAATAAAACCACAGTAAGTATTGAAATAACTCACGTCCAGAATTTGTAGCACTTCAAATCTCAACTTAATGTAGTTCGGGACTTTTGGTCTTTGGACATATGGCATTTTAATTTTAAACGATTCAATTAAGGTAAATCTTTTAATTTTATGATAATTTTTCGGTATGATCCGGGTCACAATGACCCGATATCATTGTCCGCGTAATTATTTTCACGTCATTACGCACAATACGAAACATAAGAGTAAATGCGACAGAGCTAAAAATTATTTATGTTATCGAAGCGATATAAAAGCGAAACGAACTCGAATATAATTCTGTTCTTTTTTATTAATCTTACATAAACACGTGCATGTGCACTATTTTGTGCCCGAACTTCTGAGAATATTACAGTTTCAAGATATTCGGTTCTATTTCTCATGTCATGGTGAAAAGTTAGTTCAGAAATTTGTCGTTTTTAGTGAGTTGTAACAGATGCGCAATTAAAATTACATTTAATTAACATTAAGGGTAAAATGAGAGGCTAAATCTATATGAGATTGGATTAGATAGATGGGCACCTACAAGCATAGATTAATAAATTATATTCCGCTGATATCGTTAATGATTGAGAAATAATTTCATTTGCAATTCGCTACTCGTTACCACAGTAGATTAATATTCACTTTGGATGCATGTAACTTTATCACATTTTGTCGAAAAAGAGAAGCAAAGTGAATCTGAAGTGATACGACCAATGTGATATAATGTTCTCACAACTGCTTCCGCTCGAGGTTTCGCTGTTATATCTTATTTGAATTCACTAGCGAAATTTATGTTCCACTTTGTGATAGTTTTGCGAATCGCATTGGTTTCGCAATGTTTGTTGGGAAGGTGCTTGTACTTGGTTGTGATATTACATTAAAGAAAGTTGATAAAATATGCCAATATTCTCCTTTTTATTCTCACTTTTATTAACCGAAACTTCAGATTACTTCTAACCTCTCTGAACTGCACATTGATAATGAGAAATGCGTTATGCGCAATGTTTGGATAAACTACAAAGTGGGTCACTGTAGAAGTAGAAGGTTCTACGTTAGCAAAACTTTGGGGTAGCGTTATTAAATTTTCTTTTTTCCTTCCTCTCTTGTTGGCGCGCTAGGATGTTATTTTAATCACCACTCGGGTACAAATGGTTTTGTGTGGTGGGGAATAGTGGTGGAATAGTAAAATTTATTTTCGGTATTGCGATTTCAGCGGATCAAGTTGTGTAACGTTTTTCAACTAGCCCCGACCACGCTTTTGTAGATGAATTATAGATTATAAATAAAATGTGAACTTACAACAAAAGTAATATTAAAGTACTTAAATTTGATAAATCTATCGTACAAAAAAAAAAACTTATACTTGGAATATATTTAGTGAACAATATTAGGAGAAAGTGAAAGACAACACATTTTTTTTTACTTTTCAGCGAAACAAGAAACAAAACAGCCGTGCACCTCGTTTGCTTATCGAACAGCGACTGATGCCACAATGATTGGTTCGCCGCGGAACACCTTTTAATATTAAAACAATCAAATCAGACTTACAAACTAAAAGTCACATTCTATTTTTCCCACGATGATAATATTAAATTGAAATATCCACCAAATCCTCCCGCGATGTTGCAGCTGCATCAAATATTATTAGCTAAAAGTAAAAAAGACAAAACAAACATAAATTCAAATGTAAATCTCTTACGATCTGAGACTTTGACTTAAAAACAATAATTACCTACTTCAGAATTACTCCAATGCTTCATTTAAGCTCGACTCTAGCGCTGAATCATAAAAAATCCATTTGTATTTCTCTGAAAAATATAAAAACATTTAGTTAATCAAATATGAAGAAATGAAAGCCCACAAACTTACTTATTGACAACATCGGCTGTCTATGGTCAAGTAACAGTGCCTGTAGTATACTGCTACGTATACGCCTAAGCTTTTACATGCAGCTATTCGGAATATGCCGCCACTTTCAGTCATATGGTATTGCAGGGCTTTATTGTTAAAGCCACTACCAGACGCATAAACCCATTGTTTTCGGGACTATAAAGAGAGATCTGCTGGAACTAGTAATTCACTCAAATTTTGGTTGAACTAGAAGGCAGATCGGCAGCTCTGAAGCCACATTAAGACTTGCTAAACAAAATCCACGGGAAGTATTGCATCCCATATTAGTAGCCCCCTTTGCCAATTTAACAATATTTAATTTTTAATTTTTCAGCATCCTCCCGGGAGTACTCAACCCAAATGTAACCTATAAGTTAAGACCATAGAAATAATCAACGTTCATAATTTTTCACAATCATTAAATTTCTTGTGATAGAACCAAATAAATTGCAAACGACGTGAACAAGTTCGCTGAATAGGGAAATTTTCATATTTAATGTCACGTTGGTTGACCAAACCTCACACCGGACATGAACTTGCAATTTATTTGATTTTAATTAAAGGTAACTGAACAATAAAAATATTTTGTTAACGTAGCATTTTCAATAAAAAGAAAAATTGTCTTATTTGTCGCTTTTAAAATTTTATTTCTTGCCGGCGAAGCATTTTAGAACAATAGAAAACGAACACTTGGTAGAAAAGTGTAATTTGGACGTCAGTAGTGTGCAAATATCTGGCGCCCGAGCACATTTTATCGACCGAAACTCACTCTTTATTCTCTGTACATTGAAGATCGGGAAATAAAACGAAATAATTGGATCCATTCTTTGAATTAATAATGTTACAGGATTGCTTACATCGCGCAGAAAATTGCTCTGCATCTATCAAAGATAACAGAAAATTACCACGAAGCCTACCAGCGTGCAAGTTTCGCTTTGGATGTACTCGATACAATTTAGCATCTTCCTTTTTGTATCCTTCTGTGGTTCTGAGGAACCATAACGACCTGCTGTCCGTCTGGGGAAACCTTCTGGTCTCTCTGTTAAAAACAACACGCCTTCAGTCACAAACTTGTTACGTGGAAAACTTGTTAATGTCGTCAATTCCAGTGTGTTGGATCTTATATTTAGAGCCCGTTCGATAGAAATTCGCCGAAATCTAACGCCAAGAACTTTTCACGATTGCTTAGAGTTACAAACTACTTCTTGCCGCAACGAATGAGTCAAGTTCGATTTAAAAGAAATTTAAAAATTATATAAAACTTTGCACAAAAATCTAATTAAACACGACGCGGAGCAAAACCACGAAACAAAACAATAAACCGAACTTGACATGGTGAATTATCAAAACGTGCCAATTCAAAACTAATTCCGATTCAGACTCACGCCCACGATTCTTCCACAAATCTACGGCAATTCAGAGCAACCACTCCAACCTATGGTAATAGAGGGAGACCCACACGTACCAGCACGAAGCCCGAACGTTTTGCTGGACCTGTGCTTAGACAAGTCATCACAATAATTTTCCCAATGAATTTTGTTGAGACATAAATAGAAAGACGAATTTTGAGACGTCCCAGATGGAAAAGGACATTTCTAAAGCAGCTATTGGCTGCTTTAACCATTATTGAAATTGAAAGCAAATTTAGAAAATTGGAATTCAAATAAAAACTTTGAGAAATATAGAAAACTAAAATCGAACTTTGGCAGCTGTTGAAAATTAAAATTAAATGATAATTTTGACAGACGGAAAATAAAAAAAATTAACAAACTTTAACATTTATTGAAAGTAAAATTAAAATTATAATTTTGGCAGATATGGAAAGTAAAAATTGGGCAAAAAGCTTTGAGACATATTAAAATGGAAAATAAACGAAAATTTTAACAGTTATGGAAAAGTAGAGATAGACGAAAGATTTGCCATGTAATAAAGAATTGTATTAGGAATATAAAATAAGAACTAATTTTGATCAATGGTAAAAACCAGAAACAGAAAAATTTGTACAAGAAATTAAAAACATAATTTAGATGAAGCTTTAAATAGTGTCGATTTTTAGAAATAGATGTCGCTATGTAGGATTAGAAAATGTTGGGTAAGCCGCCATGTTGGTGTCAGAGGGTCTTGTCTTATTCTGGCGGTGTGCTAAAAAACTGACATAAAATCCATTGAAATAATAAAATAAAGTAAAGATCCAGAGAATTAAATTAACAAAGAAGCTTACGATAAACCGGTTGTTTTATTGGTGAATGGAAGATTTATAGGAAACCAACAAGGAAGACACGTAATTCCTTTAACTAGCAGAGGCTAAGTTCTAAGACATTAACCACTATTTATGACGCTATCCTGGGAGATCTTGTCCTCCCAGCTGAGGCTATCCTGGGAGCTCTTGTGCTCCCAGCTGAGAATCCACACCAAAAGGATTTGTGTAACATTCGTTCATTTGTTTGGCGATGAAATCTTCAGTACCACAAAAGTTAGTAGCCTGAGTGAACTGGAGTCCGCTCGGCAAGGTGGGCAGGTCGACAAACCGATGCCACTAATAACTTCATTGTGGCGGTAAATACTTTGGATAGCCTTATCTTTGGTATCACCAGTAACGAAGACGTTTATGCTAAGTATGGACCTAAATGTGATTCAGTCATACCAGCTAAGAATATTGCAAAATAATTGAGTGGAGATAATACTACTGCAACAAGACGTTATTTATTTAATATTAGAGGTAAATGAATTTGATTTCAATTTCTACAGTGAATTAGTACCTGAACTGGCTAGTATGTGATAAGTAAATTATTGAATTTTGACATTTTGAAATCACCTGCCATATCATTTATCAAACCGGCACCTTCCATTTTAGGATTAAGCCCACATTGGAAATTAACAATGCTCTACTTCTAATCCATGCATTTGCCGCTCGCGTTATCGTATACTATGAAGTTCTTGCAATAGGTGTATGTAAAGATATAGCAGTTACCAAATTTATCCTTATGCTGAACTAGCTCCTCTCTAGCCGACTGAACTCTCATACCGATTTCGATTGATTACGAGAAGTATTGCTCTTTTCTTGAAGTGCTACACTGAAATCGTTGCATTAACGTACACTGCTAGAAAAAGCGTATGTACATCAAAATGACCCTGGTGGAAAATCGGATGTGATACACTGAAAAATGCACACATCTACATGAGAAATTTCACTGATAATTGACTCGACTTTCCATTGATTGAAAAGCACATCAACGGAAATAGATATCAGTTTCTTATAAAAAAATTCGCAATTGAACGAGAAACCGATAGTAGTTTAGCTCTCTTTGATCTGAAATTAACAAGAATATCTGAGAGCTTTGACAATAATCCCTCGATTAACGAGATCTCAGTTTTACGCGATATCGTTTTTATTTATGGATGTATATTTTTTTTACATTATACGAATCACAAGGGAATTAGACTTCCAAGAGATAGATACGAAGGATATTGCCAAGCTAATAGATTCACGTGAATCTGAACTTACATATGAAGATCTTGTTGAATTAGACACGGAGAACCACGATAAAAATGATTATTTGACTTATATATTGAAGACAACTACCCTGTTAATGATATATACTCCAAGGTGAAAAGACTAATTAGACAAAGGCGCCTATTTACGTAGTTTTAATTATAAACGTGAAATTTTCTGACTTCAGTTTTTAGACAAAGATGCTTATTTATATTTCTGTTGGATTTTTTTTTACATACTTCATGATATTATTTTTGCCGATTTTGTTATGTTATTTTATTTTTACACTGTTTTTATGAAAACATACACTATTTCATCAATAAAAATATACATACTGGGTGTCCCAAGAAGTTGGACACCGGAGGGTCCTACCCCTTACCGTAAAAGTATTCAGAGAAAAAGATTCTTCCACGAATTATAGCTTGTAATGAGCTGAGATGTACCCGTTTTCCGATCGGAAATAACCCTACCGATTTAGAGCCGATCAAAGGGGCGAAAAATCTAGTTCCTCAGTTCGAATAGATTGAAGACTTAATTAGTTTTGAACCGAATTTTAGGTATGATACCGTAGAGATATATCAGATACCTCAATAAAATTTACACGGTAAATAGGCAATGAATGGAGCGTTACACTAAGAAAAACATTTTGTAAGATTTATGAAAAACAACGATAAAATCTACAAAAATCACCAATGATTTAGAGCCAATGGAAAATATCGTAAGAACTGTCGAACTGTTAACATCGTACTCTTTACGAAATTTTTACTTGAAACATTGTTAAAGAGATTTTACGTGGCTACTCCATATTTATTACGAGAATTTGATTGATTTTATGAAATAATGATTTAATTTAATTAAAACGGTGCCGTTAAAAGTACGATTATTTTAATAGATTCTTAGGCTTAGATTTTATTACTTATATAAAAATATTATGATAAATATTTAAAACATTTGGTATTTTCATTACGTATTGTTAGATAAGGTTTTTCGCCTGTAAGTGTATTGCAAGGACAAAACTATTCTGAATCTACATATGACAAAACCAAACTGATCAGTTTGATCTTGCAATACTATTACAAAAAAATATCGCATTTAGCGTTAAAGGTTCAAAGATTTTTTTTGAAATAAAAGCAAACAGATCTAATCCTATTAATGCCATATAATTTATATTTCATACAGGCACCTATATTCTGTACCAAGTCCACAAACATTTAACTCAGGAAACTTACCTTACACAGTTTCCTATGTAGAGTAGGTACATATTATAGGTATTGTATATCCAAGAATTTGTTGAAGTTTTACAATCACGTTTTAATAAATTATTTTAATTCATTTACACATTTCTTTGGTTCTTTTTTGTAAGTAGCTGAAGTACCTATACATACATACATAGAAGAACCTGGATAACACAGTAAAAAACAGTATTTTTAATTATTGATTATTCTCACTACACATTTACCTGTGGAAAGGTAGTACAAGTGCATTGATGGATTAAGAAATTACTTCAGAATACAGAATATATAATACATAATTATATGGCAAATAGTGTACCAGGTGTTTTCATATTCAAAAAGGCGTACAATTTTGACAAACTCAGTTAATTGACATACTTTTGCTAGAATATAGTTTTCTTTATAAAATAGTCAACGGATTTAAACTAATTTAATTCAAGAGTTTGTAAATTGAAGTATTCTAAAACTGGAGCTGAGAAATCACTCTCACTTAAATTTTTTGAGTCCTCTCACTTTTGATTTTAATAAATCTTCAATATCTAAAATCTTTGAATAAAATATAAATATAATATGCTTAATACGATATGAGCTACCCTTTATACTATACATAATGAGAAGAACAGCCTGATGCACCTGATGATGATCCTAGTTGGTTTAGCCAATGGTCAAGGCTAGAGGAAACTGATAAAGTGCTACATGAAGCAGATGTATGCGATAAAGCTTCAGTGATAATGCCCTAAAATGTATATAATAGTTTTCACAAAAATTAGTTTTTGCTATATTATCCATATATTATATTTCGTAGTAACGTAACGTCATAAGAATATTTGCAAAAATTTAAACTAACTATTTGATGTTACCGAAATAACATTCGAAAAGTTAAATTAATTATACACGTCAAAGTCTCGTATTATTAAATTTTAACAATACTTACATTAACTTTCTGCCACTCGAGTAGTTTGTTTTCAAATTTTATCCGAAGTCCCAATTGATTGTTGGCAGAAAAAAGCTGGTCTAAATGATGTATTTTCATGCACTTTAAATATTCATCATCAATTTCGTGATCTAGAAAACATTATATTTCAATTTTAAAATTACGAAATAATTCCACAACACACTTTTTAAAGTTTGGTACACTTCCACGAAATTCCAATCGTAAAGCAAGTCAAATAAAGGGTCTCTAATTATTGGCACGTGCTGCACTTCATTGTGTTCTTCGAAATTTAAATACATATTGGCATCTAATCCGTTCGCGCATTAAACTAAATTTTCCTGTGTTACACTCATTTTTACCTGTAGGTATAAAAAAAAACTTTTTTTATTTACTGCACAAAACACCTCTTAACAAGGCCGACAATAACACAATGCGCACTCGAAAATAGTTTTTCCCGAATTCGCTTCAATGCTTTCAAAATTCGTTGGAATGTACAAAATGCCCAGACGAATCAATCAAATTTTTGTTGATATGATCAAATCATTTCGTATAATTTTGGGCATTTCGTAATTTCATATTTGCATCTTAAAACTACGAAATTTTGGTAGTATTGACCTTGGTGTATGTTTTACGAAAACAAATTACGATCTTTTCGTAAATACTCTTCACAGAATAAACGAAAATATTTTAAACTCCAAGAAATTTTGGTAAAAATTACGAAAAATTCTTAAAATATGATTTAAGGATGCTTTTCGTAAAAAAAATACGAAATATTTTTCTGAGTTTAGAATACTGAGGCGGAAAAAAATAACACTAAATTTAATATATTTAGCTAAGCATTGCCACAATTCGATTATAAGATTTAAACATAATTCCTTTCTTCACCATTCAGATTTCTATATGCATCCGTCCTCCCACTGATACTATGAACAACAAATCCTATTTGCTCCTCTTTTCGATTAATTATGATTTCTTTTTGTTTCTTTTGCTTTATTATTAATGAACTGTTTTTTTTTAAGATTTTACTCCTATTTTATATACTTACCAGTTCCCTACTAAGCCAGTTAGCTTTTCTCTTTATTTCATTTCACATTATGCTTTCAAAATTTTCATATTATTTTGAAAATAATATAATATTTATTAATTTTTCCACTTTCTGAAAAGACAATTTTTTCACCTTTGACCTTATTATATATGCCTTAGTGCACTTTTAACGCTTTTTGAAACAGTTCATTTCTCATTGGATTATTTTAGAGAATGGCTTGAACTTTACTCATACAATTTTTTAGTAGATTTCTTTTATGTTTGGAGAAAAAGAAATTCATTATTTGAAATTTTTTTAAGGTAAGAATTACCGTAGGCTTTTTCTTTATTAAGTTAGACAATTAAAATTACATTAATAATATTTCATTCGTTATTATGGAGATCGAAAGTCTAAAGGTAAAGGTACACGGTGAGAGACTTTTGGTCTCCAGTCTCCGGTTGACAGAGACTAAAATCTCCGAAATGTTTACACGGCAAGAAACTTCTCGGGAGATCATAAACTTAAGTCTCCGGAGACCATAATAAAAATGTATCTAAAGACACGTGTCCGCAGTGTATACAGGAAATTTGAAGCTTGGTCTCTAGAGATCGCCAGATATCTTTGTTAATTATCAAGTAAAAGATTATTGGGAAGAATTATCTCAAAAGTAATTAATATTTTCATGTTATGGAAAAAGTGAAAAAGCTTAAAACAAATATGTATATCCTTGGTGTAAAAATTTTACGGGATTAACATAATAAATTTGTGTGATTTTTTTTTTTATTTTATTTTTCTTTCAAAATAACCAGAACTCTATTGATGAAAAAAATGTCTGTCCAGATTTCATTATATTAATTATTAATTGTTTTATTAATTTCTTTCTTACAATTTGTCGAACTCACTCCAATTTATTCTTTTTCCTTTCCCAATAAACTTACACTTAACTGACCAGAACAGAACACACAAATAGTCTCCGGAGACCTGGAGACAGCAACTGAAAAATTTTCAGGGAGCGGACACCGAATCTGGAGACATATTTGTTTTAATATACACGACGGAAGACCGGAGTCTAAATAAGTCTCTAGAGACTAAGTCACTTTAGAGATTTTGTGCGCCTCCGAAGTGTATACACGAATCTCTGGAGGCCAAAGACTCTCGCCGTGTGCCTTCACCTTAAGATGGGTCAGTACACACTACCCTCCAATAATTCTTTCTTGTACAGCACAAAAAAACGGAATACGGAAAATGGACCAGAGATATAATCCCAAAAATATTCTTTAGAAACATAAAACTATAATTAGGTACTATACCTAAATATATATATCGCACTTTGTAAGTATCGCCTTAACCTCAAAATCGTCAATTTGAAAACAAAAAGTTTTCCACCAACAACAATTTATTTAAAAATGAATGTGAATCATTTCTGAGGAAAATATGTCGACAATATTCTCTAGAATACCATTGGAGTCGTTGTTATCCATTTATTCTTTTCCTGATCCATACATTTTTCCTTTTTCACCTTTCAAATAGTTTCAATGAAAAAAACTTCAATAAACGTATAAATAATTTATGGCTATGAGAGCCACATATTTATGACGAAGACAAACGATTTTATTGACACATTTCTCTTTTAGATGACCTCTATAAATTGTATGTTTAGTACTACTAGTAAAGAAATGTTCGTAAAATCACGCCCCCTATAGAAAAAACATATCCGCACATCAAATTCCTCCTTTTTTTTTATGCTTACAATCATAAAATGTTGACGTAATCAACAACTCGAATTCTGAAGAATGTCATCAAACAACAAAAAAAAAAAAATTGACATCGATCTTGACTTTTTCATAAAACGTAAACATAGCACATTTTAAGAAACTTAACTCCGACAGAAAATCTAAAGTTGACGAAACAGGACGAAAAAACTATCTTCCCCTAGACGAAATGATATAGACTTAGCTAGACAATATTATGGCAGTGTGGATTGTGGTGGCATGTGAAAATCTACAGACTATAGCTATGCAGGGGTTATATAGTCATCTCTATGCGCGCACATTATAGGGCATGTAATTTGAAAGAGAAAAAGGAAAAATGATTGGGCGCCAATCCTACGAAACGGAAAGTATCTCTGGCTCCTTGATGACGAATATTATATCGCCCAAATTCGAGATGGGGCGATAGGAAAAAGTTCCAAGAATTTGAGTATTGATTTATTCTGAAGAGAATTCTTTCAACCCCCCGCATATGCCCCAAACACTGCTTGGGAGCATATTGGTCCATTTGAAACCTGAAAATTATTTAATTTGAGGCGCCATTTATATAATATGGGGTGAGTGCGTAAATTCAGGTTATACACTTACTCGTTTGCGGTCTAGGTAAATGCACACCAATAATGCCAAAATAAATCACATGAAATGGAGTGGTGTTTTACTGTAGAGTCTGGTTCAAGTATTTTATAATTCTCTGGCAGATATTATACGAAAGGAGCGGCTCCACCAAAGAACCAGGCCCCATTAACCTCATACATAAATAATTGCCACTTTGGGTTCTGTGGGACTATTAAATTATCCCGAAAGTAGAATTTATCCATAGGATGTGAAATTTTTGGGCGCGGAAAGCTTTTGTCAATCTCTTTTTGTTATTATAAAACTTAAAGGATCTTCTGGTGGATAAGAAAATTGTATTACAAGGGAATTACTGACTGGTGAATTGGATTTTGCACTTTTTTTTATCTTGTTTCAAAGTATATTATGATCTCCGCACAAGAATGAGTTTTTAACGTTTAACCTATTTCGATAAAGTTTTAATTGGGTAATTGCGTGACCTTCTAGTAATTTTCTGGTCTGTAGAAATACCTGCACCTGGTGAGCCGCGTGAAATATTTTGTTTAGCTCAAGCTTGTTAAATTCTCTGCAAACAATTACGTTTTGAATTTTAATATTCATACAAGACGAGACATTTTATTTATTTTTACTAAGGAAAAACTCAAATGAAGCGATATCTACTTACTGTATTCTTTGAAGACACTTGTTGGTGCCTTGTATTATAAGCCATTTGAAAATGTAAAATAAAAACACTTGTTACAACACATGGATTTTTTGCGTTTTACAATTGAAATGACTCATTTCGCTCTTTTGGGACATCATCACCAGGAACGAACTAACAGGTAAGCACACCAGGTACGTGCTTGGGTCTTCCAGCTTCCAAAGTGCTCCCCTCAAAACCCACTGTCATTTTCTGTTATCTTACAATTATTGCAAATTAAATAAATGCTTATAAATTCAATTTATGATTCCTAACATCATCTTGCTAAATTCATGAGATAAAAAATTTTATGTAAAATTCAAAAATACAACTTTAATACTAAATACTATGTATGCTGACATAGGAAGGGAACTTTAATAAACATTCCACCTGTAAAAAAATCGTTGAGAATAACATAACTGCATTTGCCATTTCTGGAGCCCGAAGAAAAGATAGCCAAAGATTTAATTGCCATAGAACTTCGTGGTTGGTAGCTCTCATACAAAAATTCATTTTCGGTGTTGAAAAAATTTAAAAATCCACACAGGAACAATATTGGTCAAGCCAGCCTTAATTTTTTATCATTCATGTGCGAGATAAAGTCTCGGCGGTGAATTTATGGAATTTGCGCATAAAAAATATGTTTCACCATATTATATTTAAATAAAAACACATCGCAGCTTAAGTGTTATTTTTAAGTGTATTTTAAATTAGTTGGCCACCGACAAATCTTTTCTTTTGGTCTCCAAGTCCAAAAATCTTAATCCATCACTGCCAAAACCAGGCAAACTTTGTTCCTAGTATTGACCTGTCTATCAATTTTGCAATAAAATATTATACAGCGTGTCCTGTGTAAAGTAGCCCAAAGGAATAACAGCGATAGGAGATATCACCAGTGCCGTGATGTCTTTGGAAGCAAGGGAAGGATTGCTTCCCTTAGGTCTTCCGAAGTAATTCAACTAAAACAAATAAAAATGAAAGTAAGTAAAAAAGTACGATAAAAATTTCTTCAATATATTTTCATTAAAAAATATTTTCCTTAAAAGCTTCTTGTTTTTCCTTCGCTGTAAATAGTCAGAGAAAAGCAAGAATGAAATCACGTCCATCTGAACAAAATAATCAAAAACAAAGCAATCGAACAACATGCAACAAAAAGTATAGCATTCGAACTCGTCTGGGCTCTGTCCATGACATCGCAATGGACACCACTGCCTGGAGGAGGTGGTTTTACTTTTACACCCATCGATAATCGAACCACATCCAACAAAAAGTATGTATTTCATTTGAACATATCTGAAATCTACCTAAGACGTCACACATCCCTCTTACTGGTTCGCCACTTACAGTGCAGGTACACTCAATAAGAAATGGTCCTAAGCCCAAGGTATGCAATTGAAAAAAAAAGCGTCGATCGGAGCCACAAACACTGCTATACCGGTAGCATCCCTGGTAGACAACGTTCATCAGTTTATAAAATTTTAGTACCGGCGCAACCGTGAAGCGAGGAAGGTGAAATATTATTTACAGTGAAGTGTAATTGAAGTCGTCCAGTAACAGTTAAGTTTAAGTATTTTTTAATCATTGGTAAATCATTTTTCATATTTTGATGGATAGTACATTCTTATTAAAAAAAAAAGCACAAAAATAACCAATTTGTTGATGATATTTGTAATGGGCTAGCCGCATTGCAATAATAATATTTCTTTATGTTTGCGATTGCGTGTCGCATCCCTGCACGAAAGTATAAGAGTATAGTTGTACTATTTGTGCAGGCATATGATATGCGTGATAAACCCAAATCTGTTATTTTCTGAATTTAAAAACTGTATCACCCCAGAGACCCCTCATAAATACGCTCAGCGATGAGGTATTTGATTTACTCACCAATGAGAATCATGATTACGCTCAGCGATCGATGAGGGATTTGATGTGGATTGAATTGCTCATCATATGAATGCTAAGTATATAAATGAGCTTAGTACCGGTGCTAAAACAAAATTCACCATAACATTCATCCAACCAATCATCATGAGCTCATCAGTGTGCTCATGATGATTGGGCTACCAAGGATGTATCAGGTTAATTTCATTCATATGGATATATTTTTCTTATGATTGATTAACGTTGTATTTGTTTCGACTGGAGGTGGTTTTGTTTGCGCTTCCATCAATTTCACGTAGGTAGGTTGGTTGGGAAGCACTTTGGTTGTTGGTAGGCAAATATTTTTAAGCCGCGCCGGGGAGGGATAATTGTAAAATCTTGAAGGGTATTTCAAGTTGGATAGGAGAGTATTACTTTAGAGAAGAGATGGCTTAAAATATGACATTGATGACAAAATCCTACAGTCCGATCCAAATAAACAAATGAACTTATTTAGAATTTATTTGTCGCAGTCATGCCAAGGCCGCGAATCTACTTTTTTGGCTATTTTCATCAGCCGCACTCATATATAACTCAGGAAAATCAAATCTATATAGATACCTTTATGCCTTATGCCTTATGTATATTACTTTACCAATGTATATAAGATATCCATGGTTTTCCTTTTCAAGAATGAGCTCAGATACTCAAAAAACAAACATTACTACATCTTTAAAGATTAATTTCTCAGTTTCACTAAGGCGATGAATAATACCTTCTGTTTCGTAATGCACTCTACTATAAACGAATTTGAAATTTTCCCTTTTCGTATTTTGCAAATCCTTTGAAATTTCATTTACATAGCTCAATCCTTTCCCTATCTCCTTCCTGCTATGCTGTGCTTTGCATCATAGGGTATCCCCTGAGCTTGGCTTAATAATTAAAAAAAAAAAAAAATAGCGTTATTACTAGACAACGTACCCAGTACATTAGAACAGTCTTGAGTATTTCTCCAGATTCTGAAAACCATTCATCATTGAATTTATTTTCGAGAAAACGGAAAATTTGAAATTGGTTTACAGCTTTGATTGAAACAAAGTGTATAATATTCAAGTATACACACTGCGACCTGACTACAATCATTCCTTTAATTCCTTTTATTTTCATTTGGAAGCATTAAATTAAAAACTTTAATTCCTGGCAATTCTCACGTGCTTAAGCTTAAGGTTAAGAGCAGGGGAGCGTAATCCACTACGATCCTGCGGACACAGCGACCAGAGTTGATTTATTGTGCCCTACCCTAGAATGGATTTATGAGCTCGATATTGCCCTTGGGGTTTGCTTGCAAACCTTATTTGGAGAGATGTTTCTCAAATGAAAGTCTGAAAGTCGCCAGCACGGTATACTCATATATGATATGTTTCGTGGCTTCATCTTCCTCTTCGCACAGTCGTATATCAATCTTTTCACAGTTATAGGTTTATTAAGAAAAAATTCAAATTTTTCATTCTATGCAGAATTTCATGGCCTTTACCACGACTGCTCAACCAGCCATGTCCTCCTCTCCTCTCAAGAGTTATGGTAGTCTAAACTAAAAATTTCGGATTTATTTTTTTTTTACAAAAAATCGGATAACATAACTCGTTTTTTTATATAAAAATTGTAAACAGCGGACTCTCCTCTTAAAATTTCACCTATATCACAACTATGTGGTAATTGCAGTCGTTAAAGAAAGTTATTAGCTCTTAACCTATTCTCAAGACTATTCTCAAATTTATTCTCAAAGATAAGGCAGGTAGCACACTGCGCAATCACCGATTGTAGTGGATGACTAAAAGGTCAGTTCACTTTGCTCGTTA
The DNA here is from genome assembly GCA_963930735.1 of Dioctria linearis. Lineage (NCBI taxonomy): Eukaryota > Metazoa > Arthropoda > Insecta > Diptera > Asilidae > Dioctria > Dioctria linearis. The sequence continues at coordinate 197,111,749 of OZ005743.1, read as the reverse complement.
CACGCAACAGCGTTCGTTACCGCAAAATGCTCTATTATAAGTTAGTCAGCAACTAAAAAATCAGAAGACAGTTGACGATTGTTGTGCTCAGTCTGCATCAGCAAACTTTTTCTTTTGTTAAATCTTAATAAAGTTTGTCCAGACTAATGCACATATTTGTATAAACATTTAAAAAAAAAACGGATTTAAATATCATAACATTTACGAGGTAAGATATTAGTGCTTTTCTGAAGAGAACGTTTTGAAAATTAAAAGTGGAAAAAATTCGTATTATTTGTGAATTTCCTCGAAGCCGCAAGCTATTTAGGAATCTTACAGATTTAATGAAATTTTGAACTCTTAAAGAAAGCTCGGTTTATTTTATTAGATTTTAAATACATTCATATCTAAGTATTTATGTTTATGCTCGGGAAGGATTAATGGATTCTTCCACATCCTTTTTCTTTAAATCTTTCTTCTTCTGCTTCTCTTCAACTACCAGTAAATTACTGTAAAGTTTATTTTTCTTATTGCAATTTTTAAATCGGTTACCTAGGGTCAACGCTGTGAAATTTTAACGAAAATTGAAACATCATTCAAACTCAACGCCTTTGACTCGATTACTAATCTGACAGTTGTCGACGCAATATGCACACACACAATGATAGTCAGCTATGATTCAAAGCAAAACCCTCGAGAATACTTTACAAGCCATGAAACAAACTCCCCCACTACCACATGTGAGCCCCAACTGAGTCGTACCATTCTAAAATATTTGCAGTGTTCTTAGGTAAAACTGACAAAACTATGATTTAAATAGCTCCTCCACCCTAAACTACTATTCATACAGACAAATGGTGTTCTGATAATCTTAAGCTTGCTTTCTTATCTTCCTAACCATAATAAAATTGTTATACCTTTCCTAATAAAATTATTTAATTAAATTTATCTTAACCAAATGACTACGATTCCTCAAACAAAAACTCTCGGCAGAGTATTCATTGCATATGACGCTGTGCCGTTATGACACGCCGCCGTGGGCTAGTGATATCGAATGTAAATGCCCAGTGGGAATATGTCAAGCGCTTGTAAAGGGAGGCGCTTCCACACTATAGCCAGAAAATAACTTTCCGAAGCGCACTCTTTGTGGAAGCATATCTCTTCTCCCAATTATGCTTATTCGTTTTTGTTGTTGTGAAAAGATCTTTTCCGAAGAGCTGTCTTACTATAGCCAAAGGAAGCTTTGCGGAAGCTTTGCGGAAGCAGATCTATATATAAGAGTTTAGGCTTATTCATAACCTATCTCTGTTTTGTTGTGAAAGGATGACTAATGTGCATTTGAAAGCACAGCATAATTTTCATTCTGGAGCTCATTCAGAATAAAATTGAAATTATTAGTAAAGCCCTTATCTTGATTCCGTCTGTATTTCCTAAAATCGCTCCAAGTCGACTATCCAACAAGCGCTCCAAGATTGCTACCCTGCAAGATATTGAAAAGTCCACCCTACAAGCGCTCCAAGACCAGTTCCGTTCCGAAGAATCTAGAACTGAGCGCTTCCCTCTTCGGACATGAGAAAACGATATGAACAAGAATATGCTGGGAAGCGCTGAAATCTTCCAAAAAAGCGCTCTTGCATTCGACTTTGAGCGCCTCCATTTCTCGCTGGGTGCCTACAGATTCAGACTCTGGCTGCACATACACACTTGCAATTATTACACAGCTGAGAAATATTGAGCGTAAAATGGTAAGGTTACTTTGTAATCAAAACTATTTTCTTAATTTGTTAATTAATGTATATAGGAAGTGTAGCCTTTGGCAAGATAAGGAACCAAGCTTTAAATTATTAGAAGACTATTTTCCTGTATGGATAGTAGTTTCGGCTCTATAGCAAATATAAAGTCAATATTTGGCACTTTTCCATAAGCATCAACATAGAACATTTTCGAGAACGGACTTCCAACGCTCTGTTTCATGGTTTGGGAAGTATTCTCGAGGGTTTTCGTCAATCAGTCCGTGACAAGTCAACAGACAAGTCGCTGACCGGACAATCAATTGATACGGCAGTGTGCGGTCTCTCTATTGTGTTCCCTATAGCAAAATCTACAATGCATAGTAAAACGACATGAATTTTTGTGTTTCCTTCCCACTCTTACATTTAAAATTTCATGCTCGCATTACTCTTCTATTCCTTTCATTTGACGACATAAGAACGAGCTTGTGTGGTAGTTAATCAACACAAACGATGTAGTAATACCTCATGTGTATTCAGCAAAATTTAGAACTAGGCAGCTGTAATTTGGTAATTGCACAAATTTTTATATAATTTGTCTTGTCTCACTGCACTTTTAAGTTTGCTATACTCTTATAAAATAAATTATCGAGACCAAATACTTGCGTTGATGTAATCCGCATTGAAATCGAGAGAGCAGTTACATCGACGAATTAAATTGTAATGAATCTTTCATGTCAATTGAAATTGAGTGCGAGTGAAGGAATCAAAAAGCTAATCTTATTGCTTACTCAGTACCGGCTTGAAAAACAGGCACAAAGGGCCAGAAAAAGTGATTTTTTGCTATGTTAATACTCAACTACTGAAAAAACAATTTTTTTAATGAACCGTTTTGAGACTTTAAACAAGTATATTAAAGAATGCTAAGAATCTCCCGGTGCAAAAAACCTCAGAGCAATGGTCAGTCGTTCATTTACACTTACACTATTTCACCAGTTTTTATTTCGTCTTCTTATTTCTGGCCCGATTCTATTAACTAGAATTTCGAAGTCACTTCGAAAACCGGGGAAGGATCATCAATTTTTAAATAAATAATAAATTACGACCACTATACTCTAATTTTTTGTCTAAAAATTTTCAGTTCCACCATTTCCTTTTTAGCAAATTTTCCTCAAACGTTGAGACAAGTACGACGAAAGATGCTGCAATGCACGTTACTTCACTCGGCGAATACATTATTAAAACTAAATATTTGGAAAACACTTTTCACACAAATGTCCTATCAGATGTTTGACAAACATGTCAAACATTTATCAAACATTTATCAGCTAGCTATAAATTCTTTGTCACATTTTTGACAAATGTTTTTTACACCAATGTTTGTTATCTGTGGATCCGCCTTAATTAAAAATTTCTTGCTTACTCCCCCCCCCCCTCTCTCCGCAAGATGTTATTCCTAAATAAGCCGCTGGCTGAATGTACATATACATTATTTCTATTAAATTTTTTTTTTTAAATAAAACTCTTAATCTAATTAAATCCTTTTATATCCTTACAGAACTAAACATAATTTCGAAAGTAAAACACAGCGAAGAAATTAAAATGGAACGATTATCACATTCGCAAGGAAGCACAACTTTATCTACACCAACAACAATAGCACCAAGAATATCATCAATAGTAACAAGAACAAAAATAACGAAAATAGTAACAACAACAACAGATACCCCTGTACCTGCTAAACTTTCGAATGCCTTAATAGCTGCAGCTACAACAGTTAGAACTTATCTAGGAATGCAAAGTAATATTACTTTAAAATCATCAAGACCAAAAGGAGACAGTCTGAAGCTCACGTTGCCAAAGCCACAGAAGACAGACGCTCCAATGTTGAATTATATCTTTGATTCATTTTCAACTGCCAATAAGCATCACCATCACGACCAAAGGTAATTATTATCAAATTAAAATTATTCACAGTTTCTCCATGGAAAGTCGACCTACTTAAGAAGTATTTGCAGTTGCATGTATACATGCTTTGCAATCATTTCTATAAATGGGTTGAAAGCTCTTGGGAATATTACTTCTATGGATGAAATGAAAATGCAAGAAAACTTATATTTTATAGAATGAAAATTTCTCGCACACCATAGATAGAGAGAATCACGTGCATCCAGCTAATTATTTGTAATGCCATAGCGAAACTATAACTCTGCGAACTAACATTGAAACCATTAGCCCTGCTCTGCTCATTCCATTTTATATCGATGTATAAATCTTCCTAATTCCTCGCAGATTCAAAAGTAGAAAGTCCTTCTCTATTCCCTCTACTACCGAACTGATAACAGGATACAGACCAAAACATTATTCTAGATAATCCTTCCTGCCCTACAGCATATAATCTGCGCGTCTCGACGGCGGGCGGGCGGGCGAACTGATGAATCCCAACAGATGTTCGCTCTTCACGAATATATAAATGGAATAATATTTTGGTAAGAAGCTAAAAGCCGAGAAAACAAGTTTTACATTAAAGGTCCCCCATTTCCCTCCCTCTAACGCCCGCTTCAAGTATTATCTTTCGTTTAACTTTGGAGATTTATCAAAATATTTAACGAAGTCTTCTCTGTAATGTGTCCAAAAGCAAGAATGTATTCTATGGGCGGCATTTATGGCATTGTATATGCTGGAAAACATTGACATCAATTTTCGGTTTGGCTTAAAAAGCACTTTTTCTTATTACAACATCCCACTACTGCCACACCACAACAAATGGTGTCTCAGTTTTTGGTAAGCGTAAGGCAGACTTTAAGGATTGAGGGTGTGCCATTTTCCGACTTAAAGCTTCTTATTACAAATTAGCTTGAGAGCTTTTGTTCATCTTGTTGAACGGAGGGAGGAAGTTTGTCAGTTTCGAGATTAAAATTTTTTAAATTGTTTGATAAGCTGCTTTTATGCCTGTCAATATGAAGAAATCTGCCGACTTGCCAAGGACACGTACAAGATAAAAACCGGATTTCGTTTATCGTTGGTGTTGTTTGAACATGATTTTGAAGGGATATTATAGATAAGATTTTCTATCTTAACACTTCGTCGAAAAATTGGAATTGTTTGGATTTACTGTTGGGATAGGACATACATATTTGTAGACATAAAAATTGTCATCTTTAGTCCCTACATCTTACATAATATACGCAAAAGTCAAGTGGCGTAACTTAGCATTTTTTTTTTGTTTTTAAGAAATCGTGATAGCTACTTTTGATGGTAATTAAAATTTTATTATCATGAAAACATTTAAGATAATTTCCTTGAAGACAATTTTTGCTCCCAGTCATGCCATCATATGTCCTTGGGGATTTTGTTTAATTTTCCTGCCTGAAATTAAGAATGGATTTCTTAATATATCCCGGCGTTGATATAAGGATTATATAGGCAATGCTGCCATAGAATCTATTTTGTTCTCCTTCTATTTAATTTTATCTACAGAAATACCAACAAGCGTTTACTTTGACTTAATTACCCCTGCCTTCATGTCTTTACTTTTTATGACTTCTCAGATTTAAAGTCTTAAAGTCTGTATAGTACTTGTCAGATGCTCTGTCTGTCTCTATTCTATATGTCATTTTCTCTCTTTCTCATGCCGTTCAATTCTTTATTAAAAGATTCTGTGACGCGCATTTTGTGACTGCCTCTGAAATACAATAAAAAAATAGATGACTTTATCTTGACGTTTATAAAATGCTTTCCGAACGAAGTCTATATATTTTACAATTACTTTGAGTGTATCAAGATCAAACGTAATTAAATATCAATAAAAGATTTCTGGGAATGCTTTGAAGATAGAAAAATTTCTGTAATATAAAATTTAATTTTAGATGAAAATTTATTATAGTGCCGTTGTGGACCGTAGGTAGATAGAAAAGATAGGTTTTGTGTGATAGAGTTGAAAAAGGAATCATTTGATTTCGTTTATCGTATCCAAGCTTTTTATTTGGTAATTAGAAATTATATAGAAAGTACTAGTTACAATTTTATAGTTGTAATACTTAGTTCAATTAAATTGTATGAAGAAGCCGTTATGCCACTTATTTGAAATCACTTTCTACAGTGCATCGCGAAGAAGATTTTTAATATTTTGAGAGGTGAGACGAATATAGACCATATTGAGGAATTGGATGGCATACTCATTTTACAAATAGAAATAGCTGAAGACCAGGAAAATCATTATAACCCTGATTCGTATTGTACTAGGGAATGAGCTAATCAATATGAACCACATGTCAACAATAGTAAAGGAATTACAGAAAGAACTTGGTACCCAATGGACTACTGAACTGTACTCACAACTAAGCAAATTGTTCGTCCTCTAGATTTTTAAATCTTAAATCAGTGTAGATTTTCAAAAAACCTTATTCATTTTGTATACATCTGATTGTACATATTTCTATTTCTTTTAGAAATATATTTAGATTTGTGGAGGGGTATGCAGCCGTTGGGTGGATCTTAGATCCCACACGCAGTTTGGTGGAGGTTCTAGGTGGCATACTCTTCGCCTGGCCAATGCTTTGTAGTTGTAAAGCAGGTTCTCCGAGGTTTTATGAGCATCCGGACAGAAGGGGCAGGATTAAGTCTCAGCCAAGCCCATATTGTATAGGTTATACCTCAATGGGCAATGGCTCTGCAATCATTTTGAGCTCTGGTCCCCTAAGAAGTAGGAGCTCCTTTCTTTTTGCGCCAGAGGTGTCAGTAAATTTGTTTTGGCTGACGAAGCAGTTGTAGCCTTTCGCAATATCAGGATTTTTGTCTGTTCTTACAGATGGACATAGCTATGAAGGGTAACCGTGAGGTAAAACTTTGAAGTGCCACAAAATGACTATGGTCCGACAAAGGGAGTTTCTGGTCCTCTTTCAGCTAGGCCATCAGCAATTTCATTGCCTTTATGGCACTCATGTCCAAGCACCCAAATAAGGATAACTTTGTTTCTCCTTGATAAATTTTACGGGTTTGCAGACACTTCCAGACTATCCTTGACTGTCGGAGAGGATGTTAATGGTAGACTTATTTATGGCGATTTCAATGGAGGTATTGGTACATTCTTCTATGGCAATACCTCGGCTTGGAATACGATAGGGATAGATGGCCTTGATATAAGGCATCTGGTTCCGTATACACCCAGTCTGACTCCACTGTTCGTTTTTGAATCGCCTGTATAAAACACCATCGATCCTTGTTGGAAAGACGATTTAGGGAATGGCATTGTTGTTGGTCTCCCAAAACCACGTCGATTGGTTTTACAAAATTCACCTGGAGTGTGATTATATCAGATATTGTCATCAATTGTTCGAAGAATATCTATTTTAAGATAGTTAAAAGACCAACCAGATCACTTAGCTTGAACTGTTTCTCCTTTTGCAGTCTGATAGTCCTTAGATCGCTTCCTTTTCAAACTTCAAATGAAGGGGTGGAAGAATTAATAAGGCTTCCATGGCTGCTGTAGGAAAGGTCCTCATGGCACCAGTTATTCCTTCCAAGCCGCAAGCTTTGTATCAGAGCTTCGGTTTTATTTTGATTAGTTTAGGGTCACCCTACGGGGCTGTTTATGTGATAATTGGTCTAACTTCCGTGGTGTATATCAGTTAATCATCATTTTTGGCTTTACACACCATGTTCTGCCAATAAGGCCCCGGCACGTGTAAAGAGATGCTACCATTATTTCCATCACTCTGGGCAGATGCGAATTTCAGGTGAATTTCTTAATTAGAGTGACCTTCAGAAATTTGAGTGCGTCTGAAAATAGTAGGTTGCGTTCCTTTTGTGAACGGAACGATAACAGTTTTGTTGGGGTTTATGCCTTTGTTTAAAGACCTGCTATATTTCCAGGCAATTATGGCCTGTATACATTATAATAAAAGCAATGGAGTTTCTTAGGGGGAGCAGAATGGAGATTAAGAAACCAGTAGCGGTGGTCACGACGTAGATAACCATGTTACGAAACCGGCATTAGAGTCTAATGTTTTTCCCTATCTCCTTCCTTCCATGCTGTGTCTTGCATCATAGGCTATCGCCTGAGTTTAGCTAAAAATAAATACTGAAGAGTTTTCAAATGTCCTGCTCTACGAGTAGTAATTAAAAGCGGATGTGTACTTAGTAACAATTTCTTTTCGGAGCTAGGAGTGCTGTAAAGTATACATAGAGCTTAATGTATCTTGAGATCCCTTAGCGTAGCAGGGTGGATCTAGGGTTGAACTAGAACTTATCTTATGCCTTAGACACACAGCACTCTTAATGAAGAAATAACTAACGACTCATTAGTATATAATGATTCATTATAAACTGCGGACACACAGCCATTTCTTTAATTAAGTTGAGCTGTCAAACTGGTTTTGATAAACTTATCACCTTAAAGAAGCAATATGAATCGAATTAACGCGATAAACTTTGTTTTCATTTATTTTATTTTCGAATTTAACAATTAACAAATGAGAAAAACATTATATTAAAAAAAATATTAATAATATAATTTGTGATTTGCATTTCTTTGCATTTCTTCTTCTTATTTTTCAAATCGGCAGATGCACAGCGGAGCTCCAGATTTACATTATATGTCAAATCTAGCACATTTTTCCTCATTATAGCTATAATGAAGGAGGAAAACACTTCATTAATGCACTTCATTATCATCTGATTTTCGAGCTATAATGACATATACTATTTGACACACGGCATTTTAATGAATAGTTAGTACAAATGATTCATTAGTTCGTGCTGTGTGTCTAGGGTATTAGCGGTACCCATGCAACCTAACTTAAACTAACCCCACACAGCACAAATGTGTCCGTGGTATTTCGCTGGGAAATTCTGTTAGGATATAAAAATTGTCCCTGGAAAATCCCAGCGGGTCCCAGTTAACAACTTAGGACATCTCTGGGAGTGACGAACGTCCGAGGATGGGTAAATCCCATGCCCTTTATAAATAATAAAAATTAAATTAAATTAAAAATTACAGGGGGCCCCCATACAAGAAACGTGACCTTTTTTCTTTTCATACAAAATGGCAGCGACAGAGCCTATCTTAAATAACGTGTCTTATACAAATCGTTTCAGGAGAGGACGGATTTCTCGTAAAATATAAGACATGGAACAAAATAAAATGTATAAAATATATAGTACTTATTATTAGGTATGGAACCAGTTCGTTTTTATCTAATTTTGAACAAATAAATCAATTTTTTACCAAGAAAATAAGCCTTTACCTCCCAACACCATCCTACAGTATCGCAAACGAAGCTTGTTGTTTATTTCCTCCAGAAAGCCGACGCCCTTTAACGAAAATGTCATAGGTATCAACTTCGAGAAAATTAGGTTTCTAAAAGTGCCCCTCTGTTTTTCAGAAATTAATACTACGCTCATGCTTATGTTATTTTAGAAACCCATCAAAAACTGCGTCTTTTGATTTACAAGATTAGTAAAAATTATTAGCTGGATTGAGGGACGACTAAATTCACAACTCTCTCAATCGTCCTTTTAGGCAGAACGACGTTAGTCTAACTGATCCCTACATACCTTCGCCTGTAAATATTCCTTACACTCTATTATGAGTACGTAGACTATTTGAATATGTGAATTTGAAGGTAGGAAAATGCGATTAGTATGGCATCATAAAATATATACTAGTCCCTTACACGTACGTACGTTACATAAAAGCTTCCTTATTTTAATTAGACATTTAGGACTAAGTGGCGAGAACCCGCTAAAAGATATCCTATTTATTTTAAAGATCCTCTAAAATCCTTTTAATAGAAAACGGTAAACTAACACAACTCTTCACTTTGCATACTAACTAATTTTAGTCTTATTTTTCAGGTATGGTCCACATTTTGAGGATATCGTTACTGATGGGAACGTAACAAATATTACCGTACAGGCGGGAAGCACTGTCTATCTAAACTGCCGAATTAGTTTGCTTCAAGATAAGACTGTAAGTTAGCAGCAATCTCTGGGAGCATGATTAAGAATCTTCCATCAAATCGAGACCCTTCAAGCTATTTACATACATATTTATGCACCTTTGCCACACATACTTACATACTCCAGTTTCGTCTGGATTTCAGATTTTTAGGTTCATTGTCATGCTTCCTCAGTTCATCATCATCATCATTATCATCATCAGTATTCCAGGGACACAATTTAAAGGGCTTTCATGGAATTTTTCTTTTGCTCCCTTCCAGGTATCATGGGTAAAACGAAAAGCGAACGGTGAAGATGCCCTGCAATTACTCACAGTAGGAATGCACACATACAGTGGAGACAGCCGGTACACTATGGAATTTCAATACCCGAACAACTGGAGACTGAAAATAGCGGATGCTAGAAAATCAGATGAGGGAATGTATGAATGCCAAATTTCAACACATCCGCCGAGAGTTATCCAAGTAAATTTACATGTGAATGGTAAGATAACAATTTTATATGTTTGGCGAATATATATCTATCTAGGACGCATCACATCTATTGTTATGCGCATGATTTACGTTACAAAAGAATTAGTAACATATTCACGATAACCTCGAGATGATAAAGTTTTTTTTCTCTATTTCTGTGCGAGGGTGGTGGTACATATCTCAACTACCTACTTAACCTTGAGGGCATGCAGAGAGGCTGCCGCTTTGTTAAAATCCAAGGATGTGAGAAAAAGCTGCGAAACCCTTCGTGGAAATCCTGTATCAGTGTATATACAATATGAAAGAATATCCTTTGTTATCGAGGCATTTGATCCCTTGAATGGGTAATGGGCTTTCGGTTCCCAAATCTCTTTACATAACAGTCTTCAGCGACTTCAACTTCAATACGGTTTCGGTGTCTTTTTAAATCTCAAGGGACCCTTTGGGCGGAACTTTTTCACAAATCTATCTTAATGTTCATTTTAGGATTGCCTCTTCATCCGGTGATATGAATGTAAACCTATACATCATGGGAATTTTCTACTTTATCTCTTTCCTTTTGAGGGGAACTTATTCCAGAAGTAAATTTTCCTTTTTTTTTTGTGTACTGTCCGCGTACAGATAAGCTGTTGACTCCTGTAGAGCTAAAAGACTTAAGAGACATGTTTGTCAATCCTTTGTAAAGTGACATTAAAGATTTAATGAAGCTTTTATACAAATTTTTCAATATTCATAAGTTGAGCCTTGGGAGTGGATATGTATCCCATGTGTACAGGGTTGGATTAGAAATTCAGTTGAATCCTCGCAAACGATGTAAATATGTAAATACTTTAGTTCTGACCTTTAAGATGTCTATACAATATCAATCCTTGTGGGAGGTTTGAAGCTGTTTTCAAAATTTGTATCTTTATCTTTTATTCTATACAAGACCACCTATACATTTTATAATATGCAAATGGGATCAACCTTTAACGCTTTGTTATTCAAGACATGCCCAAAGTTGTCATCTTTAAACTGGACCAGCATTATAGGAATGATGCAATCGATTCCTGATGTGTTATAGGGAGCAAAATATTGAATTGCCCACTCAATTTTCCCTTTGGTGACTACGTTCCGTATAGCAAGTTTGGAATGCCGGTGTATTCGTTATTATTATAATAGGTGTGGTTTGCTTTAGAGTTCCAAAGAAAATGGGTGGCCATAAGCAGCTCTAAAGTTTTTGAAGATTTTGATTTTAAACTAAAATATCCAAAATATATGAAGAAAGTGGATATGTTTCTTAAGGGAGTGAGTGGTATGTAATTGGTGTAAAAATGACACCTATTGATTGAATGTTATAAATATTTGCTTTGAGGACTTTTAACTCTTATAGAAATAAAGATCTTCGAAACTCAACAGGTAGATAGATTGGCGAAATAGTGAATCTTATCGAGTCCTCTCATGCCTACCGCGTTTTGTCACGTGAAATGGAATGATTTAGAATCATTAAAAATAAAAAGTTCTGAAAGGTCTTCTTTTCTCCATCTTTGACCGATTCTATCAAGTGGGTTGATAGAGAACTAAAAAGGCTATGAAGAAAACCTTTCAGTAGCTGTAAATAGATCCTCGAAAAGGTCAAGGGCTGGTCATTATTGTATTTATTGTTTATATTTTAAGATAACTGATTACGACATCGCGAAAATAAAAAAAGAAACACAAATCTATGCAGGGTGTCAAGATATAAAGATTTATATCTTTCCCAGAGTGATAGCTGAGGTCCAGATATGAAAAAAACATGTTCCAGAAGGTGATGGAAGGAAGAAATACGTCATTTGGGAGGTAGGAGAGGTTGATTTGTCTAAATATGTTATGAATCACCCTATAATGATATACCTTATGAACAGTTTGTAATATTAATTAAGTAGACTGCATTTAATTACTGAGCGAAAGGAGAATGAGATGGAAGGAAAACCCTTAAATTACTATCAACTAATAATGCAACCGTGCTGACCATTATTGACACGAGGTATGCTACCAGAACTTCGGATCATAGTAGAACAATAATGGATCACGTACTACGTACGAACGTAATGTGGAAAGATAGGACTTTGGTCTGGATCTCAAAGACTTACCTTCAATGGACCATAGAAGTATTATATCTACGTTTAGAAAGGCTTTATTGAAGAGAGCACAAGAAAAATAGGAAGAATAAAAACTGATTTATTAAGAACCAATGTAAGATCTTAACTTTGATCAGCTCAATGATATAATTCAAAAAGAGAAGCAGGAAGCAGCTGAAAACAAACTGATCAGAAAGCGGGGAAAAACTGGATTACATAAAAGAAAATAAGCAAAATAAATCAGATTTAATGGATTGTATAAAATAATAAAAAGGATATCTACATGTAAGGATATCACTGGGAGTACCCATGACTTTATGGTCTCATGGATTACGAAGCCGTACCAATTGGGTAACCATCAGTGATAACTTGGTAGCACGGTGTTGAGGAGCGCTGGATGCTTCTACTGTAATAGATAGTTATTACAGTAGAATTATTCACCTCAACATAGAGTAGGCCCCCTTATGGGAGCATCGTGTTGGGTGTGGTAGCCCATATGCAGGCAGAAAGATGGTGTCTGAGTCTGCATGACTTAGGCGGGTATTCTTCTTTAAACAGACGAGTATGTCCTTTGTATAATGGCATACTGCATCCGACGATCAAAGGGATGATCGCGTATTAATGTATGCTTGTATATTTGGCCTCCGGCAACGGTTTCGGTTTCGTATGCGCTAAATCAACCGGGTGCCGTGACCCAGAGATCGGCAGAGATTTTGGATGGGTCTCGCTTCAAGTGCACACTCATCGAGACAGAATATAACATCCTCTGTCTCATTAAGGCGCTGATTGCCGCGTTGTAAGTGCATTAAGGCTGCAATCAGGGCGTGCGCGAGAAGTGGAGCGGAGGTCTAAGCAGAACTTAATCATGCGAGAAGATGTCTGAGTGAATGCGAATCGCGCTTGTGATTTTCATGTAGTTTTGGTTTCAGAATTAGTTTTCACTACATTCAGTTGTGACATTCGGAAAGTAACATTTTTTTTCGCATATTATTTGCAATTATTTTTTTGCAAAAGAAAAATCATTTTATATAGTAAAATTGAGGAATATGGGAAATTTCATCCGCTATACGATGAATTATGGAATTATCAGTGTTTTACACGTCTATTCCCATTTCTACACTACACAAAACTGCGAACTTAAAGATAAAACCATCTTTGCCTACGAGAGAAAACAAGCTTTCTCGCTTTACGCCTTTACATCAGCTTTGCTATCACTTCCGCTTTGTTTTCGTTTGAGCTGAACACGCGACTTTGTATACATAGTTTTCTCGTGTGAGCTCTTGCACTGGCCAGCATCCAGCTCGTCTCCGCTTCTTACGCGCACTTTGGCTGCAACCTCAGACTGCCGTGAGATTATGGCTAACAGCTAGGTTAAACTAACGTTAAACCCCCGGCAAATTTCTGTATAAAATATTAAAAGCGCACCCCTTTCTATAATCCGCAATTAACGTATAAGGCTATAAGAGGATTATGCCTAATCTACAATGTATGGCAAATGACATAAATTTTTGTCCTTGCTTCTCCTCTTGCATTTGAAGATTCATGATTGAAAAAATTTCCTCTTCTCTCTCCTTAATTTAACGGCATGAGCATAAGCTTATTTATCGTAGTTAATTAGCACAAACTATGAAGTAATTCCTCAATTCCTCAGAACAAAGTTTTATAATAATTGATTAGTCCCACTGCAATGTTGATAATTTTTTGGTTTACTGTACTACCTATATATAGTGCATATTATTGAGACCAAATACTTCCTTTAATGTAATTCCGCAATGATATCCATAAAGCAATTATATTTATTATACCCTAGCTAAAATCTATAGGGTATACTAAGTTTGTCATTCTGTTTGTAACGTACTGAAATAATGATGGTAGAGCAAAATGAATTGGACACCACCGCATAAAATTAAAAGTTATTTTGATTTTTGCATGTCCGCCCGTCCGTCCATCCGTCTTCCGTGCGCACGATAACTCGAGAACGCGTTCACTTAGAAAGCTGAAATTTTGTACACGGACATTAAAAAAAAATTAAAATTAAGTTTGAAAATGAGACAAATCGGGCAACTCCTTCGTGGGGCTGCCATACAAAAATTTCGTTTTCCACTATATATTTGGACACTACCTGAGAACACGTCGATATAATATATAATTTGGTACACTGTGTTTTCATAGTAATAGCAAATAAAATTTCAAAAATGGACTAAATGAGGCAACCACTTCTTGGTGTTGCCATATAAAATTTTTAGTTTTTTTCATATACTTTGAAAACGATCAGTCCTAGACATTTTAATTGAACTGAGAGCTTCTTCAGAATAAGCAATTCTATAAAATTGGTTATAATTTTTTCTGTCCGACGAGCCGTTCTAGAAATATATGCGAGAAACCAATGCAAAAATCAAAATAGCTCAAATGGGTGACCAAACGAAATTTCATACGGGCATTCATCTAGGGCAGGGGTGGCCAAGACGTCGACCGCGATCGACCGGTCGATCACGTAGGCGTTTTTGGTAGCCCGCGAGAGTAAAATCAATTGAACAAAAATTACAATAAATTGTCATTTTCAGATAATTGCGCCGCCTCACGTGGGGTGAGTAACGGATAGCTTCTCTCTCTCTCTCTTTATCTCCCGTACTATAATGAAAAAACGCGCCTTTGTGTTCTCAGTCAGTATAGTCCCATAAAATGAGCGGGCAAGGTTGTCGAGTGCGGAAAAAGGTTATCATTATCAGAGTGCTCTTTACCGGTATGTTCAAGGATGAATGATAAATGTGTTTGTCTTATTTTTAACTCAGGTGTAGCACTAAAAAAAAAATAAATGTCGAAAAGCATTAAAAAATAGAAGTAGGTATGTGAGTTAAAAACTGGATTATGTGCACAGCAATCTTTTTTACGATGCCAGGCACAAAATGGTAAAAATAAAGAGGAAATTCTTTTGTAAATCAACGGTATTTCATTGCCATTAAACACTGTCATGTGCCAGCTACGTCTGCAAGGAAAGACAAATTTGATTGATATGAAAAGCTTAGTTAAAACATTCAAAGAAAAGATTCTGTTGCATGCATCCCATCCCAACTAAGATTAGGCGGATTGAAGAATTACCAAAAATTTGGAGCGAGAGGACACATAATTTAAATCGGGGATTCCAAAGTTTCGCCAAATAGTTGGAGAATTTACACGAGGAGTTCGAAGTATTTGGAACTCGGGAAGAAGTCCTCAGTTTCATGGTGTTCCCTTTTAACGAAGGCATTAACATTTACAGAGTATCTACTAACATCGGCCAATTAATGGATTGGTGCGACATAAGTATTTTTCAAAGCTGGGCATTCGAAAGTACCTACAGATTTTTTGAAGAAGATCTTGCGTTTTATTTAAATCCGTTGCTGACGGTAGACCGCTACGATATTCTGAATTGTAATGTAGACCCCGTACTTCGAAAGTTTGGCCACCCCTGATCTAGGGTATCATAAGAATTCGTCTTAGACCAATTCTAACTTTTTCACCTGTTATAATTGACATGCCACCAGCTGTTCAATTTAGTAGCTTACTACTACTTACAAAATAAAAAATAACAACAATTTGAGCCGCTAAGTTTAGGGAAAGCTCCACCTTGGGAAACGTAGATTAGGTTTTTATTACTAAAATGCAGGTAGGCTT
This sequence comes from Dioctria linearis, assembly GCA_963930735.1. Taxonomy (NCBI): domain Eukaryota; kingdom Metazoa; phylum Arthropoda; class Insecta; order Diptera; family Asilidae; genus Dioctria; species Dioctria linearis. Next base: position 197,095,852 of record OZ005743.1, on the reverse strand, counting down.
TTAAAAAAAAAATTTTCCTAAAATGTAGGGAATAGTTGAGGTACGAGTAACGCTCCTTTAAAAGACATAAGAATGAGCTGAATAGCACGATAGCTTTGGTGCGCTGGATACGCTCATACAAAATATTGTAAAGCAATATATGACTTGTTTTCAAAAACAATGTGTGAATTATATTAACGAAAATATATTTGTAAGTGTTCCATAAAAAATGTAGCATAATACCGAATTTATTAAATTTTCTCTTCCTTATATCCGAGAAAGCTTAACATTTCGGGAATTTGACGTAGTAATAGGTTTTCTGGTACTAAATACCTAAATTCAGTAAATGTTCCACTGATTTGGGGTAATTAAACTGAGAAAAAAAATTAAACTGAGAAAATTACATTTCGTGTATTTTTGCGTTATTCAGCAAACGATTTCATTTTTATGAAGTAGCTTTACCAAGCATTGTTGAGGAGGCATTATGAACGATATTAATTGGAATATAAGAAGAGCTGAAATGAATTATGTATATAAAATTTAAAAGGATTTGGAAAACAATCAACGAGGTAATAAGAAATAGTAAGTAATCGTAATAGCTATAAGAAAGCATAAAAAGCAGCATAGAAGAAATGAAAGTTGATGATAATATCATTAGAAATAAATAGAAAATTGCCAACTACATGATATGAAACACTATGTGAATGTTGGCTCGTAACTATTAAAAAAATGATTGGATAAGTGCTGTTATCCTTGTGAGCCCACTAAAAATGTATTAAGGTCAACAAACAATGTACTTATCAGACCGGTAAACAGTGGTGATGTAGCGGGGATATTATCTCAGTTGAAAGTGGACACAACGCCGGTCGAAAATATAATCACTGAACCTTTAACGAGGATAATAAATATTTGTATCGAAAAGGAAGAATTTCCAGCCTGTTTGAAGTGTACATGTATATTACCAATCTTCAAAGAAAGAGATAGAAAATATTCAAATTACTATCGTCCCATAGCACTGCTGAATATATTCAACTTACAGTATTTATCCAAAAAGTGGATTTGATAAAAGACAAAATAGATTCCAAAAGCAAAGCACACGACAGCTATTATGACTGATGTCATGGAGTTCATTAATAAAGAACTCGATGCTGATAATTATGTTATTGGTACATTTGTTGATGTGAATAAAGCATTTCATACTGTAGATCCCAATATATTAATTGAAATATTAATCGATTTGGGAATTAGATGAAAAGCAAACCAATTATTAAGTAATTATCTGCAAGCAAGACAGTGTTGTACGAAAGTGGAAAAGAATTGCAGGCAGAGGGGATAAGTGCTGGAGTCCCGCAGGGATCAATTATAGGTCCGCTTCTCTACTCTCTGTAAATTCACAATTTACTAGAAGCTGGGTTAGCAGCTATATGTAATATTATATATTTGCTGACAATGCCACACTCCTATATGCTGGGAAGAACGACGATGGTTTACAGAGCGAAATAAATGAGGACTTAATAAGAAATATACAGAATGGCCGCCATATGAAAAAAAAAACTTTAATGAATATACACCAGAAACAAGCTACATGGTTTTTCAACAGAGAGTCAAGCACAAGTTTTAAATTGGACTGCAAGTGGAAGGAAAATTTACTGAAGAGGAATGTGGATGATAACATTATGTATGTGAGGAAAAAACCGGTACTGCTTAAAGGAATTATAAAGAGAAGACTCTTTTCTATTCACCAGACGAGAATCCTGATCTACAATTAATTTACACTACCAATAATAACTTACAATTTAATTAACTGGTCATAACGTAGCAATTTAACTTATTACACTTCATGCTCAGAGTATTAAACAAGGTTGTTTCTTTAATGAACAGGAATATTCGGATGGAGAAAGTGTGGAAAAAATACGATTTAGTGCAGAAATTGCATGCTGGGGAGGCATGCGTTATTGATAATAGTCTAGCCAATTTGTGGAAGATTGAAATCAAAGCAAGTCAATTTTTATTTTTGCTGGTAATTGAAAGTGCGGCTATTGAAGATGGGTCTTCATATTTTTTAATTTAAAATTTGTTTATCCTTCGAGCTATCCACTTCGAGGCTATGGCTAAATAAAATCAAGGTTAAGAAAGGGAGTGACTAGGCCACTAGAAATGAGATCAAAATGATCAAATTTCGTTTTCAATTAAATTCCTTCAAGAAACACGTCATCAATAATAATTGTCATATCGAAAATAAGAATTCCAAAGCCTTAAATTTAAACCAACGTAGTACACTCTCGTAACTAAAGTCAAACCATTTTGCGCCTCTTAAACCTTTTGTTAAGCATATCTACCAGTTCAAGCTCACTTTAAAGTATTTTCATATTTGCGCTAATATAGTCTCAGCCAAAGGTTTCTTTTACACAAGCTGTCTTAACTAACTGCCTTTCACTTGACAACAGAGTCTTCCTCAGTGTAGAGGCTGACACCCATACTTAGCGTATACCTTATTCTAAATAGGTTTTTTTTTATTGGTACCCTCTAATTTTTTCAGCCCAGTTTTCAGCGACTTTCCTTTTGTGTAAGCATTTATGCCTTCTGTGAAGAAGCTTCTCTAGAACAGTTTCACAAACTTGTAAGAGAAGCGAAGGAAGACTGGTTGTTCTGAAAAACCTTCGCAAATGCATGATCATTTCATTCTGTCTGAGAATAAAAGATTATGGCAATTTGGTTCTAAGCAAGGAAGAGATGTGAACAATACAGGCGGCCTCCAAATTTATGTAAGCTACCGAGTTACAGTTTGTCGAACTTATTAGATCATGGTAGTCTTGATGTCATTCTTTGTCAGAGATATGTAACTTAATACACTTGTAACGAAGCCCATTTTGGTATACACTACAACTGGCCTTCATTAGAAACTTCTCCATCCACACAGCATAGGTACGCCTAAGGGTACCACACAATGTGGTGAGGCGGGGCCAGGTTGGGCTAGCCTATGCTCTTGAGCGAGGCGAGGTGAAAATACACTGCGAGTTGTAGTGTTCATAAAAAGGCAAAAGTTAACTTAATGAAAAGCTAGAACACATACGAGCTTTCCGATTGCTTTACATTTAAAATGCACACGGCAAAAAAGAAAGAAAGAAAAAAAATCAAACTCTCTTTAAAACTTTTATGAATAAAGATAAAAAATGTTAAAGCGCCGATTGCATGTAACGAAACAGAATGGCAAATGTTTCATTTCCATAAATAAATGAGAAGGAGTGGAGTTTTCGCGTTTTACTCTCATAAAATGTTCCCGAGCTTTTGTGAAAAATTGATAGAATCGGTCAATGTTTTTTATAGCAATGCCAATGTTTGTTAGTGTAATTCCTATAATATTTTCACAGCACGTGCTTCTGTTTACATTCGTTTGCTGTGAAGACATTAAGTGGGAGAAATTCATGCTGGATTCTCTGATATTTTCGGGAAAAATGAGAATTTTATTTGAGAGGAATTTTATATCTCCTTTCAGTACCTTGGCCAAAGCGAAATTTATCTTTTTCTTAAAATATAGAGGTAGTGTGACCTGATGTACATAATTTTGAGTAGTTTGATAGGATTTTAAGGGATTCAATAAGATTTTGTCGTTCGGGTAATCCTACGCTCTATCGATTTTTGTTTTTAGCTCGTTGTCTTAGCTGCACTATAATAATGCATAGCCAAGTTCTTTTCCCATTCATGCAAAAGACGAAACTATATGAGATTACCTGTTTCGGTATAAAAAACATGAAACTTTTTCCCATTTTTTTTCAGTTATGTACAATCTTCTTAATATTAGGTTATCTTTGACAAGGCGTTCAGTTTCTTGGTAAATCGCGAAGTGAGAACATATAAATTATGTCATCAGATTCTGAAGAAGAAATTTTGTATTTGTTAAGTAGTGCAACTATATGCCACTTTTCAAATAAGTGAACTTCCGCAGTTTTGCTTGTGACCCGATAAATAACATTCGATTAGACTTTGGGGAATTCTTCATTCACATATTTATCTGAAGATTTTCATACTAAACCTCATATATTCTTCCAGTATATGAGAATGAGTTAAGAACGCTACGATTACATCAAAGAAAAAACCTATACGAATATGCCAGTTATACCTCGAGGTGTCTCATCATATCGCGAGCTGACACAGCGTTGTTATGAACACTCTCATAGTACATTAGTTATTTCTTCAACTCTTGATATAGCCTCGCCTCGCCTCGACTCGTTGTGCACGTACCCTAAGGGCATGGCAGCAACAGCACACCGCACTAAGCACCGCACATCGCATCGCCCTGAGCTTGGTGCGCGATGATAAAATTTATCCCTTTGCTCAAAAAGAAATGGCCACAGTGGCGCACCGCACCACCTTGCATCGCCCCCTGCACCAACCATCGCACTGAGCCTAGCACTGCACACAGGAAATGAGTTGTTATTTCTTTTGTGCGCGCGTTGGTAAAATTTATCCCGACTGGGATGAATTTAATAGATTTAAAGATGTTTTAGTAAATTTTCTTCTGTGTACTTTGGTAACATTTATCGCGAGTAAATTCAGTAGATTTATATATGACAGTAAAATATGGATCCTCTTGGTCCTGCTTTCTTGGATGCGGAAAAAGAAAAACTGCAATACCTTACGCGAAAGGAAAATACTGGCAAGAAGCGGATGGAGAAAAATATAGACGACCATCACATTTTTTAATAGCTTGCTAACATGTTAAATCATTATCTCCTTGGCAAAAAATACGACTTCGAACTAAAGTTATGCAAGTTCTCGTGGAAGAATTTCAAGATCACGATATGGAGCCTAGTAAGGGTAACCACCCCTGAATCTTATCATTCAGGCAAATGCCAAAAGGACCGTGTGTAGATTGTGCTCATGGGGATGTTGGGAAGATTGCTGCACTAGCTCTTCTCATTGCTCTCTGACGTATGGGCTGGACTTGGAAAACCCTCTGGCCAGTAAGCCACATGATGCGATGATACCTGAGCTTCATTTTGGGCGTCGCTTATATGTGAACTTTCCTGAAAGGGTATCGTGGACTAAGGGAAGTGCCTTTTTTTTCATTGAATTTCAGTCTAATAAAGACGGCAAATTTCCAGCCTATCGAGCCTTCCCCGGTGCGCTCTACAAATTTTTACCCACGATTTTCTCACTAATAAGGGAGCTGGGGCAGATGTCTACTTTCCTGAACCTGACATTGGGATGGAGTACTCACTTGGAAGACAAACCACTGTCTTCCAGGTTGAAGCCTTCGCCATCTCAGTGCCAGCGAAAATAATCCTTGATATGGAGACCAACGGAAAGGATTTTGCTGAGTAACCCCCTCCGATAATATCAAAGTTACTGGGGGATTGCAGGTCGTCTGTAGAAAAGTTGTATATGCAAAAAGGTATCCCTTCTGTGGGTTCCTGGTCACTTGGAAATAATGGGGAATGAAAGGGCTGACGTTTTACCGAGGGCTGGCTAAGATTCTCCGTTCCTCGGGCCGAAGCACGGCGCAGGCGTTGCCAACTCGGGTATCGGGTCTCTCATCTAAGCTGATTTATAGGAAGCATCAGCAGAGATGGGAGAACCTGAGTACTTGTAGGTGCACAAAACTGTTTCTTGATGGGACCCATAGGAATATCTCCGATTTTCTTATGGGGTTCGGAAGGAAACAATATAGAACTGTGGTTGGCGTCATCATTAGCCATACCTCACTTCACGCTCATCTAACAAGGAGGGGAGTTGTCGACATCCCTGAATGTCTGTATTGTCTAGAAGGAGAGCTTGTGACAACCGAACACTTTTTGTGTGCTTGTCCGGCCTTCACCCGGATGAGCTGAAAAACCTTTCTCACCATGACCTGATGTGCTTCATTGAGAGGACAGGAAAGCTTTCTTGAATGGGCTTCTAGCAGGACAGCACAATGGGCCGCCATGGTCTCCGTGCTTGGGATGGGTTCTCCTGTCCCCCTACCTTAAAAAAACAAAAAGGGTAATCACCCATTTATTTATCGGAATTAATTTTCAGAGATTTTTCCATGCAGAATGTGGAAAAGTCTGAATATGCCTTCGAACATCCAATAACTGTAATTCCATTAATTAATAATCAAGCAAAAAAATTCTTACCGTAACGTGATCATTAGTCTTTCTATTATTCCTATTGGTTGATTGTGGAAATTCTTCCGATTTTTCATAATTTGTCCGTGGATCTTGTCTAAAATGTAATCAAATGTATTTACGTCCATGTGCATATATTTGTAAAATCGTTATCGGTCTCTTCGAAGGTCTGTATATAAATTATGAAATTCACCCAAATTACTTCTCTTAAAGTTGATTTCATGAATGCGGCTTGTCTTTTTTAAATTTTTTTAAGGAATTCCACTTACTAACTTCACACAAAATGTCGTCCTCTTCAGATGAACTGCAACTAGAGTGTTGAATTCTGTCTATACTCTGTAACGAAAACTGGACTGCGCTTTCGCAATATCTTAACTTACTTCAGAAGTCAAATATTCGAGGTCGCTTTAGGCAATGTGCAGTGCTTTACTGTGGCCATTAATTCCGCGATGTGCAAGCAGCGATGTGCTAGGGAATGATTGGTCTTGTGCTGTGCTGTGTGCAGTGCTATGTGCAGTGTGCAGTGCTATGTGCAGTGTGCAGTGCTATGTGCAGTGTGCAGTGCTATGTGCAGTGCTAGGTGCGGTGCGGCGTTGTGGCCATGCACTAAGAAACATCTAGCAATATGTCTAAGTACAGTGCCTCGCACATCCATACAAAAAAACATATTTATTATTCAACCACCATAAAAACTGTTGTCATGAGATGCTACACGACAACAATTTTACGGCCATTGAATAAAAAATATTTTATTTTTCACAAGAAATGTTTCTTTTTCTTTTATGGATTTAATCGATTTATGCAGTGAGCGGCCCATATATTACCAGTGATCAGCCACACACCGAGTGATAACTGGCTTGATCCAGTCAGTCACACTGATAGCCGTCGCCCGTCGATGGCAAGCAGTGCTAGATTTTTCATCTGTTGGTCGCACGGCACCCTATGCTATAAAAGGCGAGCCGTCAGGCCATAAAACACAGTTGATTTTCACCAGTCAACCAGGTAAGATCTGACAGTGCGCTAGCTAGCAAGATAAGTTTTGTTGAGACCGCCAGTATATTTAAGTAAGATCATCCGCTTAACTAGACTACTCCAGAGAAATAAGAGGTTATCCGCTAGTTTAATTACCGAGACGTGTGTACATCCAATACTATTCCAGTAAATACGAGACCATTCGTATTCTGTTTACTGATCCGTGCGTATTTCTTTAAATTATATACTAGGAAATACGAGAGTATCCATATTCCAACACTGTACTATATTCTAGTCGTAGATAAATAAAAGCGGATTTAGGGCAATATGAATTACCCTAGATAAGTATTAATTAGTAGAGTTAGACAAGCTCAAGTGTATTAGGGCATTAATTCAGCTATTTTTTCAATACATAACCATTAAGAGTTAAAATACACATTCGTCTTCTAATTTAAACACATCGTTGGATAACCCATTTACCCTGGCTTACTGTAGAGCTAACCCGCATCTCGTCCAACTACGTTACACATTTAATCATGAATTGTCCAGGTTTTAATTAATATGCCGACATTATGGCACAAAAACGGCCTATTTTAACTGCATTTCTAAGGGACTTTATGATGACGGCGAGGGGTCTGGTGAAAGATTAATATTAAAGATAAATTGATATTGTCTGAGAAAAATATTTCTGTCTATCGGACATATGAACTTATAGTACCTGAACTTTTTAACGACATCTTTTGCGAAAGCATTTTTACTATTGTAACAACGTTGGTATTATTTCAGGACTTTCGTTTTCATTTTCACCCAAACATTAGATTCAACAGCCACTTGAGAATGTTCTGATTTCCATACATATCTTTTTGCTACCTTCGCTTGCTTCCAATTCGTCAGTTTTGATTTTCCAAATTTCTCCCGATAGATGTTTACCACATTGAACCGACAGTAGCAGTTTATAATTATATATTATGATATATGTGGAAAAGAACTCATCCATTAATTATCCAATGTGACTCCGATACCTTCATCTTGGGAATATTCCATTCTTTAGAAGTGAAGTTCGGGTTCTGAGTTCTCTGAGCTAAAGGGTATTGTGTGGTGGCATTTGTTCTGCCAATCACATTCGGATTTCTTAGTATAGTATCGCACGTTTTCTACAACTTGACTCAAGGAACTGAAGATAAAATTATACAATTCTATAATAGGATTGATACCGCTGGGTTTGCTGAAACGATTCACGATTAAAGTGAAACAAATTTCCAGGGTGCATCTACTAGATGCATTATATTTTTTGGAGCCATTTCTACGGATATGGAGACTTCTTTTAGATTTCTGAATGGGCGCAATCGTACCCACCTTTCAAACATTCTTGACTAGTTTTTCCAGCTCAACTTCTATGTTGAGCTCTAATGGATTCCTAATACATACCTTTAAGCTATTGCATGCCTCCTCGAACACATCTCAGTTTATTTTTTATGTTTAAATCGTCTTCTGTTTCTTTAAGAAATTTGAATCACAGTGGAGCCAACTCGTTTTCCAGACTCAAGCCATGGGAGTTCGTTTCGTAGATGATAGAAATATTATAAAAATATTGAGGCTATATATTTCTTATCAATTTCATCGTATCAAAATTCGTATGGATAAGGAATGCTCAATACTTGCTTTTCTGATTCTTCAGGATCGTCGTATCATATTCATCATTCCAGTAGAAGCTGTTGCTTGGAGCTTCTAGTGGTCTAAATTAGTACCGTCCCAGGGATAATAGACTCGAATCCCTTCTCGATACAGTTCTATGCTTTTCCTCGTATCTAGTTTCTTGTCGACTGTTTTTGCTCATACTCTCTACATCCTTAGTACCTATTAAAAGTTCCCTCAGTCTTCCACTCCAGCAGAAGCACAATATGTAGTATTATTGGATAGCTGCTACAGGCTAATCACCTGCATATTGAATACAAATTATTTAAGAAACTAAAGTAGATCCTAGAATAAGGGAGTGCAGAGGCTATGTCGAAGCCTTATAATGGGATTAAGAACTTAGTTGGACTTTTAGTTCCTTAAAATTGTGTGGTTATAAGAAGGATACTACCATATACAAGTCATAACTTTCTACTAAGCATGTTATCTTGTAGAGGTGGGGGGGCTATGTATGGTCCATTAATCTGACTGTATTATGAACTAAAGTCAGTAGCAAAGGTTCTGGGCTGCTAATGGGTTCATATTGTCGCAACGGAAATCAACGTACTATGTCAAGAATAATAAAATATTATGAAAACCCTTACCATAAAATTGTTTGTGTTGCTTAGTTCTATGCCCGCTGAAGACGCAATAATACTACTCTCGAAACATTGCAAAATAACAAACTTCAACCGATTGTAAAAACTTTTTCACTCGATAGAGCCCAATGCACCGGGGAGCAGTTTACAAGTACAAAACTAATTAAATGGCACAAGACTAGCTACAAATAAACACAGATCCATCTCGTACTGGCAACAATGTTTTGAAATAAATTTTAACGAGACTCTCCCTCGCATTGTCAAGGATGTTTGTAATACAAGATAATTCTCCACTCGACAACTTCCTTAATACCCTTTCAGCTGAGCTTAACAAAATGACACCATCCTTGGAGTCCTCGATACACGACATGACTTTTCGTTAGCGCTAGATTTATTTCTCAGTGCATACTCGCTGCTCGTATATTGGAAGCTTCAATTTCATTCCACTTTAGTTGAGTTGTCGTAACCTATAAACATCGCGAAATAACTTCTTCAAGATGAAACATAAAAAAAAGGGCAACAAAAACAAATAATGCTATCAGTGACACAAAATCTCTATAAATCATTTACCGTACTTTTTTTCTCTGTTTATTCACAGCGCCACAAGTTATGATAGTCGACGAGTATGGTGCCCCCTTACAGGAAAAATACTATGAAATCGATTCGACCCTCCAGCTTTCTTGTGTCGTTCGCAACGTCGTTATGTCATCCTCGGTGGTTTTCTGGAGTCATGGGGAGCAAATTTTAAATTACGACACGACAAGAGGAGGTGTGAGGTAAGTACGTACTTCCATTGTTAAATACATAGTCATACTCACTTCAAAGATAGGATCTCATCTACTACTAGAAAACGTACTTTTCTACATACCTACAAACATACATACAAAAATCCCCGGAATTAAATCTAAACTGGGCGAAGGAAAGGACTAACGAGGCTCTCACTCTCTCAGTCGGGTAATTATATCTCGATTTGGGTAGTCGTCTCGAAACGGCATGACTTGAACAACTAAAAAGGTAGCGTAATGGTAACCGGGAGAGATTACTGGTTGAGGAGTGACCCAGGAAATTATTGTCGAAAGCGCCGAAAGTTTACCATTTATCAAGCATGCAATCACAAGGTCATTAGGGAAACATTTGCACTTCTTGCTCTTGTCCTTTTTGTTTTTTTGTTTTTTTTTCCTTTTTGTTTTTGGTTATTCAAAATGTGGTATGTACTGAAAATGATGGTATTTAGGAGCAGTATGTCTTTAAAGTGTTCGTACACGTGACTTTCCGCCATCGATCATAATAACATTTCTGGATGAGCAACTTACCGTAATTTATTTGATTTTGTTCTGTTTTATGATTTTATGGTTTTTCTTGTGAAACAATTTTTTCACTTTCTGTCACTTATCTTTTTGAAAGAAGATGTTTGATTTCTGTACAAAATCAACAATTGTTAGGATTACAAGATTATAAGAAACTTAAACTTTAATCATTTTGCGAATAGCCTAAAAATCGAGAACGGGGAACTTATTTCAAATGAACATTAAATCTGACAGATATTTCAACATTAACCGTCGACAGGGGTGCAATTGCCCATGTTTCTTGCAAAGTCTAAGTAAAAAACCATGTCAATTGTGAATTTTAAAGTTAAAAAAAAAAATGGCAAAAAGACATTTTAGGATGCTTCGTCCGAATCTAGTTCTTCTACAATTTCATCAATTTCAATATTGATGCATTCATTGCAAAAACCGATAGCCAAGTCGACATATTCTGCTCTTTGTGTAGCTATTTATTCAATAAATATGTGCCAATTAAAAATGCATTTATACGTGACAATGACTGCCCTTCGCTCTTGAGGACTGTTCAATCTCTTATTGATGAGAGGGAATTCTTGTACCAGCGCTACACAGCTTAAAACAGGTGAAACTTTAAACATGTACCGTGCAGCACGAAATAGGGCCACTATGGCTGTCCGCATAGCGAAACGTCGATATTTTAGCACTAAATTTCACAGTGACTTCAACCAAGAATTTTGGGGCAGAACATAAGAATAGCAGGAGTTTACGGGAAAGACAAAGCTAACTGCGAGCAGGATCTCAATAAACTATATAGATTTTTTACTACTCAATTGAAAGATGATCATGCTAGGACTTCTAACCCGAGTTATTTTGATTCTACTGCAAGTGGCACCAGTTGAATTACCCCTTCTTTTTCTTTTCGCGGTGTAGATCTAAGTCAGTTGCTTACTTCCATTTATGCTATTAAATCTCATGCTACTGGACCTGATTATCTGTTGCCATATTTTACTAAGATTCCGCTTCCAATGATCGACACACACACTCTTCATATTCTAAACTCTTGTTTAATGTCTCCTTCTTTTCCTAAGTCTCGGAAAGCGGCTTTGGTATTGCCAATTACAGAAAAGCCTTCTCTGGAATCTCCGGGGGATTTTGGACCAATCAGTATATTAAGTTTCATGTCGAAGATTTTGGAAAAGCTAATTAACTTCCAGATTTTTGGTCACTTGGAAAGTAGCAAGCTCTTGCCATGTTGGCAGTCTGGTTTCGGGGATTTTCACAGCTGCGAGATTGCTTTACTAAAAGTGACTAGTGATATAAGAGCAGCTTTAGACCAAGATAACGCTATCATTTTAGTTCTGCTTTTTTTCTCAAAGGCTTTTGATAATGTAAATTACAGCTTGTTACAGTATAAACTATCTAATTGTCTTTCCTGTACTACTTCCGTTTCTGCTCTAATCGGGAGTTTCTTATCAGAACGACATCAACGGGTGAAGGTGGATGATAAGTTGTCGGATTCACTTCCTCTCGAGACTGGTGTACCTCAGGGTTCAATCTTGGGACCGTGGCTATTTAGTTTATATATTAATGACCTTCCTCTAGTTGGACGTGATGTGAAGGTTCACTTATACCCAGATTATGTGCAGCTTTATCTGAACAAACCTATTAGCGTGTTTGTATTAATAATGATTTGAGCACATCAATGCATGGTCAAAGATTAAAAGCTTGAACGCCTCTAAGTCTCAACATAATGTTTTTCACAATAGTACACTCCATTCGTTTGATATCCCACCCGCAATTCTGGACGGTACGACATTAGTTAAACTAATAGAGTGAAAAATTTGGGTATGGTGCTGATCGAAAATATGATCTTCTGTGATAATACACAATCACAAACTAGTCAAATTTACTACGGACGCCGAAGGCTCTAGCTCTCACCCAGTATTATGCCACAAGCAACTCGTTTAAATTTGGTTATGACACTAATCCTGCCTTACGTCACATGCGGAAGTTTAATTTTCCCTCCACTTGATACTGTTTGTACCCATAAAATGGAGGTTGCGTTCAACGATTCTCTTACTGCATATCTCAAGAAAAGAGTGTTCTTCTTTAACCTGCAAAATAATAATGAACCATACCGGTATTATCTTAGAGAAATAATTAATTTCACTAATTCACATCGAAACAGGAGCGTTATTTTTCCTTGTTTTACTAGGCTGATCATGGAGGACTATTATCTTGTCCAGACTGCGCGCTCTTGAAATACTCTCCTATATAGTATCCAGCATGCAAGTACTGTGAATTCCTTTAAGAGCTTCGTTGATGCACACACATTTCTTAATTAGATGCCCGTAATTTTACTTGGTTGCCTTGTCAGGATCATTTCCCACAGCGGAGTACTATCGCAAATTATTGTAGCTGTTTTTTTTCTATTGCATTGGTATCTTGTTCTAGTATCTGTTCTATTTTGTAGTTCATTATAACTTTTTTTGACAGCCTTATATGCATAATATGTACTCAGATTTTATTTTTTGTCATTTTAAGCGCAATATTTATTATTATTATCATAATTTACTTCTCATTTGTTATTGTTTTGATATACTTTTAAAGACTTCCTCCACTATTTAGACCTATTATATTTAGGTATAATAAAAGATTGTAATCTTGTATACTATCGCCTCTAATAAATGTTATGTTATTTTGCTGTTGTCGAAGATCAGGCACGTTGTAGTCGAGTTGTTGAAGACAATCTTTACGATGATGTTTACTACTTTAGCATTATAATCCTGGACCATATTCGCCTTCGATGTTTCCTGGTCGATACTAGCATCGTTGTGTAATGTAGACAAAAGTAAGACATTTTTATTTCCTTTTCGAACATAGCTTAGTAGCGTTAGAAAGCAAAATTGTTTTGAATCCCCTCTCTTTTATTTATTTCGTCCTTAATAGTGAATTTCAGCTGGTAGATCAGGTTTGCTGTTTTTAATTATTCCAAAATGTGTGGTCTTTTTTGCTAAGAACTGAACAGCCAGAGTACAACTCGTGAAGAAGCTCTCCATTTTTGTAGTTCTACCTTTGTAGCTAAAAGGCTGAGCCAAATGATGCACCAAAAACAGTCTAATCTTTCTATGTATACTTCTCCTTTCAATGGTAATAAGTTGCACTGGGCCTCCATGATATGCTCTAATGCCAGATCAAATGCTGTACGTTTTTTATTTTCTCATCAACGCTTGGCTAGACAAGGTGCTTATTTAGTAATCATTTGTACCATTACGTCCAAAACGCACTGGTTTTTATCGCCCTATATATATAATGGCTTCCGGGTTCCTTGTTGATCAAACGGTTTCTGTGTTATAGTGGATCGTATCCTCTCGGAAGATAAGTTGTCCTCAAGGCCTTTCAGTCCTACACTGTTAAGTCAGGGATAATCTGGGAATGTCTACAAACCCACAAAACCTTATCAAGGAGAAACAAAGTTATCTTCATGTGGGTATCTGCGAAAATAAACAAAAATCCCTGTATTGGGAAAGGCTACAAGGACTTCGTCAGGCAAAAAGTTTATCGACACCTCTGGCGTAAAAACAAAAGAACTCCTACTCCTTAGAAGAACAGAGCTCAAAATGATTACTGAGGTCTTCCCAGGCGACTGCCCCAATAGGTATCACCTTACCAAGCTGGGCTTGGCTGAGTCTTCATCAGGCCGTTTGTGTCAGGATGCTCGAGATACCTCGGAACAATTTCTCTGCAACTGCGAAGCATTGGCCATGCGAAGACTACTCCACCTCGAACATGCTTTTCCTCCACCAACCTAGCTGTGGAACCTCTATCCCAGAATGGTTCTAGACTTTATTAACAGTCTGAACCTAAAAAGGTAGTAAATGTAACGGGGACTCACAATAGACCTCTCTGGTCGAAGTGATTGTGAGGCTAACGCCTACACACCTCTTCACAAATTTAATCTAAATAGTGCACCGTGGTCGAGAGCAATAGAGTATAGGTATGACCTGAAGAGGTATGAGCTAATAACTCTTTAACGACTGCAGTTAGCACATATTGTGTAATGTCAAATAAAGGAGGGGAGTCCACAGTTTATAGTTTTTATACAACAAAATTACGTAAAGCACCCTTTTGTAAAAAAAAGGTCTAATTCGATAAAAAAGATAAGGCAATCCGAAATTCTTAATTTAGACCACTAAAGAGAGGGGCTGGTCGACCAGTTGTTGGAAAAGCCATGAAGTACTTCGCAATGAGGTCTTTAAATAGCTGCAACCCTTGTACTCTGTAAGATACAGGGTATTGGGTGAAAGGCTAGCATATTTTCTTTATCACCCTATACTGTCTGAACTATTGTGATGCCGCCCTCCCCTTGCCAAATTATGTTTTGTTTGACTAGGCGACTACTATTAGCTCCTGTCCTATGGACCACCAGGGATGAAACATCCTGTATAAGGGGTACTATACGTATACGTTTTTTGGATGAATGTTCACGTTTCCTTTGTTGTAACTCGTTACACATCAGACTTACAAAAAAAGTGGTTATTCAAAAAATGTAGGGATTTTAGTGTTCTTAAAATTTGTATCAGTAATTTTTGTCGTAGAATCAACGGATTTATTTTGAATAACCAATCTTCCCACTCAGCAGAAATTTATCCGTGGTATGTTACTGGGAAATCCTGTTAGGATATATAAATTGCCCATGGGAAATCTCCTCCGGTCCCAGTTAACAACTTAGGACATCCCTGGGAAGAATGTCCGAGGTTGGGATGTCCCTGGTATATGCCATGCCCTTCCCACAGGATATCCTGTGGTTGTACTTAGGCACAGTTAACGCATTCCATAATATAAAATTCCCGCCGCAAGCGTATCTAGGACGTCCTACGGATCTCTTAGTTTTTGGCAGGACGTGCGAGGGAATATCTGGAGGATATTGTTTAAGATTTTCTGTAATTGGGAATTTTCTTTTTGATGGGTAGGAATTTTTACAAAAAAGAAATAAATACTGGCTGGAAAGTATATGCCAGAGGTGTATGGACTTGCAAAAAACATAAATGCAATATTTTTAACACAATCAAATTGAATTCCTGACAAAATGGCTAAAAATCACGCTCCAAAACTAACAAACCAACAAACTTTGCCAAAACAAGAAGAAATTGCGGAAGCGAATAGAATTTTACGCATGTAGCTGGATTAGACAACGCAGTTCTCCTATGTCTTCTTTCCATACATATTTTGATGTTATATTGTTGTTCTCCAAAAACGACACACGGAAGCACACCAAGCAACAAATTAGTGCTTTCACCAGAGAACCACGCGAATCACAAGAATCAGAGAACATACCGAAATAAATTCTGAAAAGCGGAAAAACGACTTTCCCATGTTTGTCCCAAAATTGTGATACATATCCCGTATGTATTTTGTGTTTAAAATACTGAGAATGTTCCCACATAGAGTATTTGTGGGACATCACAGGAAATAACTTATGGGAAATTGTCAGTAACTCCTAGAAATTGGGTCCCAAGTACATACTGAATACTTCCTATTTATCCCGGAAAAGCTATGGGATCTGTGGGATAAGAATAGGATGTATTTGCGTAATTTTGGTGCTGTATGGGTTTTGTACCTTTAATCCAAGATGGCGGACCGAGAAGACCCTCTCCAAGGGTGAAAACTTGAATTTTACATCCGGGCCCGGAACTATGTAACATATATAAAAACCACAACTATCCCCACCTTTTGTAGGGCAATGTCGTACTGACTGGACTATACGGTAAAGTAGTTAACCCTGCAAAAAACTAAATTAAATATTTTCAAATTTTTTATTCATATAACGCTTCTAACAGTTTTGTTGAGGATATTATGGAAGGGCATTTCTGTACATGAAATATCTCCATATATGATAAAACGTTGCCAAATTAGTCAATACTTTTGGACATAGGTATTGCCTATGTGCAGACATAAGGGTTAAAGGGGATTCATTCCACCATTCAGAGAGTTGAACAATATCTCAGCGAGATTCTTCTATGGCACAGAGATTTATAAAACCCATTTAAGATTTTGTTACTGTAAATGAACACTGCATCTGATCTTTAGGTGCGGTTAGATTGGCGGCAATCGGAACTTCCTGCGATCAGCTACACTTAGATCATTGATTGTCCATTGTGATGCCACCTCATCGGAAACATAACTGGAAATGATACTTAGGGGTGTGCTGAATTGCGACTACCACTAGCCATAAGTTAATAAACCTCAAAAGGTCCCAGTTGCTTGCCTACTTTTACCTGCCTCAATTGTGAAAAAATTAGATGGCAAGCGTATTCCTTCGACGTTTGGCAAGGTTAGGGCATTCAGACAGGTGATGGTGAATGCTCTCAACCTCTTCGGCAAGAATACAACTTCTGAAGTAGTTCTATGCCATATGCCACATTCAAGTATTATCTTTCTTTAATATTTTAAATTTCTAGAGTGAATTTTTCGATTATAATACAGAGTTTTACCGCTAATGGGAGCTATTGGTCAAGAGTCACCTAGGCAAACAAAAAATTGTATGCGAGTTGGTAGGTAATCTCAACCGTATCAGAGTTATATGGTGATTAAGAAAATCTGCTAATTTTTCACAAAACAACCTGTATCTTAAAAACTATAGGGTGTACGCTACGGAGGAGAGTCAGCATATCATATCAACATGGGTTCTTTTCCGTTTCCCCTTCCCCTGTATTATGACTATAGATCTTTTTACCGAAAGATCTCCTATAATTTTTTCGATATTATTTTTGTACTTGTGGCTCAACTATTCTCGTTTTTCACCGTCTCTTCTTCCCAAATCTTCTTCTTCCCTGTCAGCACTTTTCATCGAAATGCCCGCCGTCAGCTGTCAATCGCACAGTAGAGGTGAAAAGTGGCAGCAAGTTCGCCATGTGGGTTCAACCTATTTTGTCTCGCTAGATGACAGTGCACACAATGACCAAGCACTGACAGTATTTATAAAAAAAAAGTCATGCTAATCAGAATTTTGAAAAAATAAAACCTAATCAAAGTAAAAAAAAAGGTAGCAAATTCGATTTTTTTTTCAGACCTGGTTGAGTAGTCGTTGAAAAGGCCATGAGGTTGTACAATGAGTTCTTAACGGTGACCGTACACCCTGTAGTTTTCAAAATGCAGGAGGTTTCGTGAAATCTAGCATATCTTCTTAATCACCTTGTAACTCGGAAACAGTATAGATGCCTTCCGCCCTTCCCCGCCATAAATTCTTTTGTTTGCCTATAGGTGAGTACTATTACCTTTTACCGTATGGCAAAAACACCCTGTATAAAAGTTATGAATTCGAAATCATTGAAATCCTTCCAGCATCCATAGCTACAGGGAATGATCGACTCATTTGTCACTGATCAAAAAATGTAATGCTCACTTTTACACTTCAAAGTGAATGTACTATAATTAATCTGACTGATTCGTGTCCTCCTTAAGATCAAATCCTACATTCTTATCTGTTCAGAATATCCCCGCTGAGAAGAGATTAATTTAAGACCAGAGGCGATGACAGGTTCTTAATCCGACAACTTAATTTTCTCTCCATTTTTACATCATCTACTACGAAAATGTGTACTGAATTAAAAGCAAACAAAACGATTTACATGGTAGGAGTGCCGCATGGAAACGAAGTTGTGTCCTCAAATCCTGCTTATTGTCCTAAATACACATAGATATAATTACATTTTGATCCCAAGAGACTTCCAGACTTGTTTTTTTTCCACTCTGGCATTCGGCGTCTAGGTGTCAAAGGAGAAAATTTTAATGAGGTTAAGGATACTGGAAGAGGTGGTGCGCTGCTCCCCGGATGGGATGGAAATGAAAATATGCACACACGTCGAGAGAAAAATTTCCAAACCTCAAAATTGTCATCCAAGTATTTTGAGCGCAAATGAAAACCTTTTTGTATTTGTTTTTTCGCCACCACCTTTTTTCGTTCGTCACATTCGCCCATTTGTGCTATTTTCAGGTTATTTATGTCACTTTTTTTTCAGCTTTATTTTCATTCTTATTTTAGTCATCAGAACAAAAGCCGCTTTTTTTTTGTGTGGATATGTCCTTCGAATTGGTGGGGATAAGGTTTTTATGTTTCCTTTTTATTTTTTATTTTACTTTTTTTTATCTTTATTGAAAGAAGCCCACGAAACAACAATATCTTTCATGGTTGTTGACCTAAATTATATATTAAATCCACTTTAAGAAATAAGTTAGTCTTATTCATAGTTTCAAACCCATATATGTAGCTAGTGATGAAATTACTTTTGTTTCTGTTTCAGTGTCAAAACCGAACTGATGGAGGATGGCGCCAATTCAACTTTATTCATTGCCAGGATAAATAAGTCGGACTCAGGCAACTATACGTGTTCGATAAATTCATCACATGAATATAATATTATGGTCCACATACTAAATGGTGAGTAAGAGTGACACCTTAGCAACTATACATAAAATAGGCATATCAATAGATGTATGAAGAAACTCAATAAATAACTTTTTTTACGCCTCTACGAATTGTATAAGAGGCTTAATGGCATTTGAAAACTTCTTATAAATTTATGTCGGAAAAAGGCCTGAAATATTGGAAAATCTGCAAAAATGTAATGTTAACAGACATAGAAGAGGGAGAAGTTTTTTTGTTTGGTGAAAAATGGGGAAATTTTTGCCTAGTTATGTTGATGAATGGCGGTGTTTTGTTTTCCTATACAAAGATATATGAATCACTGGGAAAATTCTATAAATCTGCAAACAGAGTAGAAACATGGGGTTGGTTTCTATATGTTATGGACATTTTGAGAATTATTGAATTATTCAGCGGTGTCAAATATAAAATCCCAGAGGCAAGTAAACCAGTTTTATTACATCCGGTTTTCTGAAATTGACAGGATAATAATTATGTCCATTGTTTGAAATTTACCTTGCTATTAGTAGGATTAATATCATCAGGGTTAGACCTTCGACTAGGTCGGTAAAATTTTTTTTTTTTTTTAATCGTAACTAGTAGCGCCAGCAATGTGCGAGTATGGCAAAATTTCTCTCAGTGACAGCGAATTTTCGTAACATTATAGATTTGAAGTGTGAACGTAAAGCATGCGGTGTACACCCAGTAGCTTGAAATTTCAAAAAAGATTTATATTTTTTTGGCATTAGTGAACACAGTTAGAAACTGAGACGAAAATATGCAATCATCAAGCTAAGCATTGTAAATTGGTTTTGTGGTTCATAGTTGTAAACAACCCAACAGGATAATTCAATCCTGTAATTTTTTTTGGTAGTGGTATGACACAATGCGGCAATGACTCTTGTCGTGAAGGTTGCCCAATTTGTATAGTCAGGGTTGTCAGGTTGGCTAACTGTGTTTGTGTGCTTCGAAGATGTCGAAGAAATGCTCAGCACCAATGCCAGCGAAAACCACAAATAAAACATCAGCTAAAGGAAAATGCCCGCTCAAAAAAGCACAGAAAGTTCTCTGCGAACAATGCAAAAGAGAAGTGCATTTGAAATGAGCCAATATAATGACGAGCTATTAAGTTTGCTGAAAATGCGATTCCGAATAATTTGCCATTAAAATTTAGCTAAAAAATCGAAAATTCAACAAATTCGGCTTTTTATTTTCCCAGGTCATTTTCAATCATTTCAGCAAGTATTTCGTCGATTTGCAGCGATAGGACGATCTGCACAGCCCGGGCCAACCTTGACAGCATTACAAATTTTTTAAATGCCTACATTTTTCCATTTTTCATGCAATCAATTTGTGATTTTTAATGTTCCTTGTTCCCAGACCTTTCCAACGATGTACTTGGATTAATCAAATTCTTCCTTAAACGGAAGTTATGGAAGTCAAAACAGTGGCCTACTCTGACCACATTCCCCAAAGGCCCAACTTCATTCTTATCGTTAGTTCCTACAATCCTTTTTGAGATATTGAGTTCAACGTGATGCCTCCATCGCACTCTGGACACGATTTTCAGATCTTATTATGCTCATTTCAGTTATCTGCACTATGATAACGCTATAATCTTCCACATTTTGACTAACTGACACAGAGGCACACCGAGAGTGGGGATATACGGGACTTGGATGTATTTAAAAACATTGATGTGTGCAATGCAAGAAACCTAAGGCCTCTTTTCAAAATCTTGTAGAAACGGCATAAATTGCATGGATTGTAAATTAAAATGTTAAATTGTGTATAAAATTATGATTCGTCTATTTAAGTTATCGAAAACAGTGGCTTTATGGTCTATGTCGATATTTTAGCAAATAAAACTTGAAGTTCAATTTCTTAAAAAAAAGGAGTTTTTAGTGCTCAGATGAACCCAACTCGCGAATATAGAACACTATTTTTTCGACTCCTTTTGGACATATTGGCCCCCCCTTCCCCAAGCCAAATTTTAGGTGCGCTACTGAATTTAGCATACCTATCTATGGCGTTACGGTTGTCTTTTTCCCCTCAGAATATGGCTAATCTACTAACATTTGCTACGATATATTTGTATGTCCAATACATTAATGTAATCGTCTTGCCGTAAATCCTCATTGA
Organism: Dioctria linearis; assembly: GCA_963930735.1. NCBI lineage: Eukaryota > Metazoa > Arthropoda > Insecta > Diptera > Asilidae > Dioctria > Dioctria linearis. Next base: position 197,074,671 of record OZ005743.1, on the reverse strand, counting down.
AATAGCTATCACTACAACAAATGCGTAAAATTCGAGGAAGGCACCAATTAAAAAATTTACAACTGATGAGTAAAAACTCAAGTAATCTTCTATGTTTCGTAGCCATAAATCAGCATCGGTTTGAATATGAAATTGTATAATTACAGTTTTATTTCCGTAAAGTATTTCCTGCTTCTTCAAATTAGTATCATAAATGCAGCAGCACCCGGTCCCTTTTGATGCTGCCCCTCTTATATTCTCTGTAACCAAATGTACTACCAAAGATAAAAGAACTTTTTCATTGATATATCAGAGTAGATAAATTTTAGTGAGCAAAATAATTCGTAGAGTTTCCGGCAAATTACTTGTCCAAAAATAGAATTAGTAGTCCTTTGCCCTTCGAAACTTTTTTTCTATTTTTTTAATGCTTGCTTCAACGGGCCTTATTACCGACACTTGCAACTTTAACTAACCGTAGTTGTAGGGTGTAATTGTACAGAGAGTCTGCATATACCCTGTCTGCAATACACTAATAATCAGGCAACCATTAAGGCACTGCACGCTATGCTGGTTAAATCGAAATTGGTGCAGTTACGCGATACCAGCCTTAAGGAATTGATTACACTCTGTGGGTACACGGTACTCTGGCCATAAAGTTATCCCAGCAACGAGATAGCTGATGAGCTATCCACAAAGACCTCTGAAACGGATAGCTCCGCAGCGATAGCTAATATGAGTAACCCCGATCGGAGCTTTAAAAGAGGAGATCATCAGGGGTGCCTTTCATGAGGCAAGCCTTCGGCGGATCAACAGGGAATCGTACCTTACCGCAAGGCACTTGTGTCCTGTATATGACAGAAAGTGTACAAGATAACTCCTTAATGGCAAAAGAAAAGTACCAAAAATCTAGCAGGGGTCATTATGGGTTACTATGTCATAGAAGACCATGCTAAAAGACTGCGAAAGCGGCGAACGATTTATGCAAGAGCTGTAAGGATTCGGAAATATTGAAACCGTCCAACACGTAATTTGCGAGTGGCCCGCTCTGATGAAATGAAGAGGTAGGCTATTGGGAGCTATTTCTTTTCAACTCTGGAGGAGCTGCAAACCAAATAGCTCAGATGCATTCTGAGTTTCCTAAGGGGTATCAGGATGGAGCTAGGGCAATTTTAAAGGTTAACCCATGAGCATAGGGGTCACTATGGATCCACGGTGTGGTCAAGATAAATCAAGCTAGGCACTTCTAGTGGCACCCCTCCTAACTAACCTAACGTAACCTAAGGTGCAGATAGGGTTTTACATTTTCGTTTAAAATTTGTAAATAATTTTCACAGTCTGTTTTTGTGATATCGAGCTTCTGAGCATGAAAAGTTTTAATTGAAGTTGATTGATTTACGGACATTATTCATATATAAATATAAATTTAGGATTGATTAAGACCTCTAAATTACACTGAGACTTATCTATCTACGTCAAGATTTCCGAAAGGGACACAAGGAAATTCTGTATTCGTCAATTTCATTTTTTCTTAAAATTCAAATAATCCTTAGCAGTACAATTACGACTTCGCTCTCCAATATAATTTTTGACTTGTCTTATCGCTCTTATTTCCTATACATAATTCAAAGAATACGGTCTGATGCGAAACATCCTGTACAAACTAACTTTTGTTGCTACTTTCTAGAGGAAGAATAAATTTAACTAAGCAGCGGTGCATCCTGATCCCTGCGATTAACACGACGAGGAGTTTTTTTTTTATATATATATATTTATTTTTTAGAGATACGCTATAACTAAACAAAAAATCGACTAACCCGGGAAATCTATTTTTGGGAATTCCAATAAGGGTTCCTAACGATGGAAATGATATTCATGCAACAAGAGTTACCAAACTGAAAAATCCATCAAATATGTAGGTTATAAGAGGTAGAACAGATTAATTCATCTTATCTTAAATATATTTTTTACCCGGAGATTTATTTTAGCTTCATCTTTCAGGTCACAGTGAATACAAGACCAATGCCATGAGCAGAACACATTTGCATATATCTGAAATATTTATCCGAAATTTTGTCTACAGATGCTTTTTTTTTGTTATTACAAAAACTGTAATTTCGAATATTTATGAAATCAATATATTTGGGTACCAACTACTTGAGAATATTTTTATGAGTACAGAGTGAAATTTCGTAGTAGGTTCTAGTAGAAACTGTAGACCTAAATTCGAAAATTAGTGAAATTAGGCAACTTGTTTATAGAGTTGTCATACGAAAATTTAAGCATTTTTTTTACTACATACATAGGTACATATTTGGATGAAGACGTAGAAAATTGAAATTATGGAGATGACTATTTTGTAAAAATTCCAGTTCTCGTTTCGGAAAGGAACTAAATCTGGAAACTTATTCATAGGGTTACCTATACCATTAAATATTTATTTATATTTTAAGCCTTGCGAATTTAATCTTTGTCTCAGTTCACCGTCTGCAGCTTTAATGATAATTTGCCCTCCCACTTTACCTAAGTAATAATTACTAAATAAATTGGTTCATTACAAAATCGAAATTGTTCCTTAATTTGTATGCAGAAGTACCGTCGTTGCAATTTCTCATGGAAACTCTACTGCATGTCTTATTTGAAAGGAGAGAGAGAACAGCCTTTTAACATTTGCGTGCATCCCCCATAGTTCATTCATTAAGTGCACGCAACATGAATTAAATTGCTTGAAGGAGTGCTCTGATTTCTTATTTCTATGAAGTACGCGTTTGAGAAACTCACAGAAAATGTAATAAAGCACTACTTATATGCCTTTGGGACATCTACGCAACAACATTGTTGCTACGATTTTCCAGCTCCTTAAGAATAAGGACAATAGAAAGTTGCGTAGAACTTTATATATGGAAGCGCACATGATGTTTTGTCGTCCTTCTGTAGTGCGGATTTGAGTTCTTCTTACGTGTGATAAGTTAAAACTTGTGCAAAAACAACGTTTATAAAAATTATTATGTAGGTCTGATAGTTTTCTATAAAATTCATACAAACACGAGCATTTAAATTGGGGAAAAAAATTTGTAGGCGAGACCAAAATCTTAGTGATAATGAAAAGACACACATTTATAATAAATATTTAGGGTTTGATATGACATTCTCTTATTTGATTTGTTCTTAATTCTTAGTAAGTAACTAATTTCAGAATTATAAGAGTAATAAAATCACAACTTTTTGTAAGAGTCTATAAAGGCTAAGATTTGATAATATTTTTTGAATAACCAATGAGAGCGCCGTAAGCTACCCTTCCCAAAGACTATTTAAAACCAACTCGTTTTTCTGATAGACCAACGAACAATTTTTATATAAATTTCGGAGCTCTGTTAGGAAATAAATCTTGCGAACTTGGAGTGTCATAAGAAGCGAGATTATTGTCTTACCGAATTCCCAGGGAATAGCACTAGACTTTTATAGCGCTAAAGTGGAGAATCCCATATTATGCTCGGGGAATAAAATTTAGTGTTGATATAGGAATAATAATTCCTGTAATGTACTTATATCGTAATCTCATGTTGATGCTCAGAAGACTTTATATATTCCCTATTGTAGAAATTTAGTGTCATGACGTTGTGGTAGGATGTCCTAAATTGACCTACTTCACTTATATAGGAATTGAGTATATAAGAACAAATTATCCTATATCGGAAAAGTGATCCTAATGTAAAATCATTAAAAGACAATAAATCCTAGATGAGACTACAAATTTATTATTCATGTGGAACTCATTATGCATAGACGACTTAGGGTCCTATAGAAAGCTTTCACTTAATACAAAAGATGGTATTGTAAGATATGATTAACATATTATGAGGAACATATGTATTTCTTAATATTAAAATTAATTTTCCACAAGATATGTATTTGAATTTACCAACGATTAATCAATTTATTAATATGTCATTATTTTTATATTTCTAAGCTAATTTGGACCTAAGCCTTTAACCCTAAAAAAAGGCGTCTTTTTTTATTACAAATATCGCCGTCCAAATACTCAGCAAATATGGCTACTGGAAGCGGGTACATACATAAAAAAGAAATTATATAGGATTTCAGTTCTCCCTTAAAAACTACAAATTTTGATATAACACACAAAATTGCATACCACGACTTCAACACGTACATAAGCAGGAATAAACGCTTAAGGCCATATTACATTATGAGTGTTGCTCACGTGAGTTCTCCTAAAGTGACAGATATCAAAATTTGAAGATGTAAAACAAACTCATATGAGCGTCATTTTTTGAACTCACATGAGTTTCAGTAAAATAGAAACGGTTCTAATTTGCTGTGAGTTGGGTTGTGAGTTAATCTAAAAATTGTACTGTCAAAAGTAGTATCGAAAACAAGGTATTTTTTAATTTAATAAGAACATATAGTCTATATAAATGTAATCTCAGGTTGAATGGACCAAAGATACTGTTTTTAAGTTGACTGAGTTATGGCAGCTTTATCCTTGTATATACGACAGAACCAATAGCATAAAGTAATAAAGGCCTTTATTACTTTATGCCAATAGTCTCTATTCAAATAAACATGCCAGGAATAATGCCTTTTATGAAATTGCGAACAGTTTTAAGAGTATATTGCCTTTCATTACAAGATCTTTTTAGTTTTGTTAAGAAAACATTACTTTTCCAGTTTTCTTGTTGAAATAATACACTTGAAGTATTCTCTCGATCGAATTCTGCAGTGTTTTTCCTTCCATCCTTTCTTCGAATATAGTTGTGCAAAATGCAACTAACTATTGCTAGATCTTCTACTTTCTCCACAGATGGATTTAGTTCTTGTTGAAGAATTTGAAGTTCGTTCGCCAAAATGCCGAAGGCATTTTCCACGACTCTGCATGCGCGGCTTAAGCAATAATTAAATACTTTTTCTTCAGTTGTGGAACTCTGCCCATAAGGTTGTAGAGTTCTTGAGGATAGTCTGAAGGCATCGTCTGCAACGATGATATATGGTACACTAAGTGTGGTTTTTTCCAAGACTCCAAGATGGAAAATTTAACAAGTTTTCTTCAATAGCTCTGCAGTTATTATAGCGTCGTTGGTCCTGCTATTACATCCATCCCACATCAACGTATAGAAAATTGTACTCAAAATCTACCAGAGCTTATAATATAATGTTGTTAAAGCATTTATAATTGTAATAAAAGGAGCCATGACATTTTTTTGCTCTAAAGGCGATATGTATAATAGCCACAGCGGAGACCAAAGACGCTTTATTTTAATTCGGTTCTTAAATAGCCGATGAATAAATACCCATTATTCCCAAATTGCTGGTGTAAATTAAAACTTTTGTCGAGTTTTCCATTGTTACTTTCATGACAGTCGACGTTCATTCATATGATTATTGGTACTCAAGGTGTGATGATGTATGCTAAGTACACATGTCAGTTTGACATCATATGACTTTTCATAGGTATATTTCATAAGAGAAGTCACGTGAGCAACACCCATAGTGTAATATGACCTTTATATGGTAACAAGTTCATAGACCACTTAAGTTCCTATTTCTTGATGAGAACTCTGATCGGCCAGCTCTTAAAGTCTTCGTGACAGTTGGAAAAACAAATCGCATATAAAAAACTTTTGTGAAGGGTGCATAGTGGCATACGCTATAGTTGTAATTTAAAACAATGATCTAGGTCTGTCAGAATTGAGCCGAGTGTATGTATAAAACCATATAGACGAAGGAAAAATCAAACGAAGGTCCAAAAACTCGAATAGCAGTAGAAGACGACAAAATTTTGTGGATTCTTGCTATCAGATTTCGTAGAATTTTGTTTGAGTTTTCCTTCGTCTATATGATTTGCTATTTTGGTTGGATTTGGTATCTTTTTTTAATTATTGTGGCATTTTCGCATAATCACGAGCACAAAAAAGTGATTTCGCCGAGAACTATCAGTATCGAACTTCGGTAACATACACCCCAGTTAGTTTACATTTCGCGTATATTTCTTCCGCTCTTTTTTTCAGGGACATTAGTGCTCTGTTGTGAACCTTTTTCTCATAGGAAGTCATTTTCCATGACGCACCAATTTCGCATAATCACGAGCGCAAAAAAGGGTTCTCGCCAAGTACTATCAGTATAACACTTGGGTAACATTCACCCCAGTTAATACATTTCGCATATATTTTTTCCGTTCTTTCTTTCAGGAACATTAGTGCTCTGTTGTGTACCTTTTTCTCATAGGAGGTCATTTTCCATGACGCAACAATTACGCACACTCACAAGAGGAAATTCCCCTTTTTCAAGTCGCTCTCAAAATACATCCGAACGCCAAAGCCTTCCCCGCTTAATAGAAAAAAAATTTGTTAATAAAATATGCTCAGAGTATCATAATGCGTCGCTTAAGACATCTCTCATGTCTGTTCATTTCGGGGCTAAAATTGTATGAAAAGTGGGCATTATCGTATCGGTATCGGCCATCCCTAATGGTCACTCATGCAGGATCTGCAAGCTAAAAAGGCAAGACGTTATGAAATTTAGTAAGGCCAAATACGAAATTGACCTAATGTGGAATTATGCAGGAAAATCGTCCAATTCGGGCTCTAATATCGTTAATGAGCTAATACACCAACATGCAAGAACATTTTTTCTGACTATTCTATGTAATGTACCGGATCTCTTTTTTTTTCAACGCATCCGTTATATTCTTATTGCACTTTTTCGGCGTTGTACTACTCGCGACGTGATACTTTAGCATCTCCTATGAGCTTTTCTATAGAATTACAATTTCCAAGTAATCCCCTTGGTCCTATATAAAAGTTCACTAAATAATGATTGCTTATATGTATGAATGTTGATTTTGAAAATTATTTCTTACTGAAATTACCCCGTATTCTTATATTAGAGTTGATTTGAAATTGATTTTCGATATGAGAATCGATATAGATATAACCATATTTCTCGAGAGCTGTACTTCCTTATTTAATTTCCCCAGGATTAGGACAAAAAAGACAATTAACTAGCTACGAGAACATTATGTAACTAAACGGTTCTTGACTAGAAAATGTTTAAATAATATGACTATTGTTGTTTTTTGTTCTAAGTCATTTTTTTAATTTATTAATAATGTATATTTCTTTTATTGTAATTTGTTTGCCATGTTTCTTATGTGTTATTTATTATTATTTTTATAAACTATTTATACGCACCGCAGACAGAAAAATATATTTAGAATTTTAAAAAAAACTTGAACTAGAACTTGAAATAGAAAATTAAATATTTTTTAATAAAACGATCGGTGTATGCCTCAAAATAACCTTCCAAAAATTCGTAATCTAAGTAGCCGGATCAAAACATAAGGCCAGATGGAAACCTATCAGCTGTAAATTCATCTAATCTAATTTGTTGACACTCCAAAGTTTTAAAAAATAAAAATTAACGCGGCATTTTGTTATTCACAAAACAACTGTCTCCTGTCAGGCATACATTACTGACCTGTGTGTCCAGAAGTACGTTTTCAATAAGTTCTCGTTTCACTTTAGTGTACACTCTCAAATGCTTAGAGGGTAGTTTCTAGTAGGAATTTTTGTTTTGTTAAGATTAAAAGTAATTATACGATTTTACACTATTTTCTACTTTCTTTTTTTTACTAAACCTGGTAGAGATATGTGCATTACTTTCTAACATTACTTGGACATTAGAGAATAAATATATTAATGCTTAGTTTTGCCATCACTAGCCATTATTTTAGTACCTACCCTAGTAGATAAATCATAGGGTACTCTAAGTTTGTCATTCCGTTTGTAACACATCGAAATAATGATGGTAGCGTAAAATGGACTGGACAACCATGCATAATATTAAAAGTTATTTTGATTTTTGGATGTCCGTCTGCCTGTATGTCCGTCCTTACGATAACTCGAGAACGCGTATACTTAGCTGCACATGGCTTTTTTAAAAAAAATGGGTTCGAAAATAGGACAAATGAGGTAACTCCTTCGTAGCATTGCCATACCAAAAATTTCGTTTTCACTACATATTTGGATACTACCTGAGAATGCGTCAAGGTAGAGAGCTGAAATCTTGTGCACAGTGTTCTAAAAAAAAAAGAATATATAATTTCGAAAATGGACTAAATCGGGCAACCACTTCTTTCTGTTTCCATATAAAAATTTAAAAATTTTATGTATATTGTGAAAACGATCAGTCCTAAATAGTTTTAATATACTGAAAAGTTCTTCAGAATATGAAATCCTATAAAATTGGTTATATTCATTTTTTCTGTACTTGTTTTACATCTAAAAATATCGGGAAACAGTGATTGGGGACGGTTGTACCAATTCTTGTATCTTGTAAGAACTAGGTTTATCATGAGTGTACTCTTGGAGATCGGAATTATGTGTGCCATAATTGTGATACCGACTAATCATAGTCATCAAGTTTTCTGTTTAGCTTCGAAAAAGTTGTCTTATTCTTTTTATTATGTTCTATTAAAGTTGAAGAGTGTATTTTTAGTTATATATGTTACAAAGTCCTAAATTATAGTTCCTTAGAGCTATAATTATCTTAACGTAGACTGATTATAACTGTCTGCTAATGAACATTATTTTTCTGCTAATTTTGAAGTGTTTTTTATGTTTGTTATATTCGACCCAACCCCCTGTTACAACCGTTCTGATGATGGGGTCAGTTTTTATTTTTTTACCTTTTACCATTTATACCTCTCTTGTAAAACCTAATCGTAGTTATGAGGTATATAAGTATTGCCCGTTTTTAGCCAAATAAATACGATTTATGAAAAAGTAATCAGTTTTGATGTAGCTGTCGTATCAAGGTTTTTACAAGTTGTTCAAATCGAAATGGCACAACTGCACCCAGTCTACCCAGAGTTCATAAGCCGTTTGGCTGCGAATGACAATTGTGATTAATTTCTGCTATGTTTCAGAATACCAAAGGATACATCTTTCCCTTGTCATACAAATGCTTAAAAAATCCTCTTCAATTTCTATAAGCATCCTAGTCCTCCATTCCTTTTGAATAAGGATGCACCAAAAGAAAGTTGTTAACATTGTATGCATTGCTTACAGATTGTTTCCACGTTGTCTACTCAAAAATGTAGACAACCCAAATTTACGCATAAATACCCATCACAATAGCCGCTTTTTCTCCTTAATTTCGTGTATGAGAATTTCTCATGACGTACGATATTTTCGTAAAGTTGGTACGAGAATATATTTGCTGCAGTATAGCAACTGTGGAAATAGCAATCGGTTAATTGGTTTTTTCTAATAATTTTGCCTAAAATTATATTATTTTTAAAGTTTCTGTGTATAGAACGCAATATGCACACACAGCCATGTAAATTTCCATCAAAATCAAAAATTTTAGCCTATCAAATTTTCATATTTATTGACATGCCTAAATGGGTAATAAAATGTTAAATAGTTCAAACTTCAATCCGGTCACACAACATAAAATTTTAATTATGGCGGCAGCTATTTCAATATATCTGGCTCTGCTCATATCCCTCACTCACTCTCTCTCTCTCTATCTTTCTATGCCCAATAGTATTTTACAACTAAAACTAACCCCAAAAATGAATTATCAAAGCCATTTCAAATCCTCAATTTCAAATTTTGCTGTTCCTGGATTCAATTACAAATAACGAACAAATTTAATATGTCTAACAAAATTGTGCAACTCTACATAACTATGAAGTATGTAACTGATGTGCTCTGCGAAGCAATTCCATTTTGCAGATTAAATTGCAGGTTGACATACAGACAGACAGACAAGAGTTTCGAGTTATTACTTTGGAGGTATTCTCTTCTCTCATAGTAATGCAATAGAATCAAAAGCAAACTTAAATTTGAGCTACATACATCCATGCATAGATGTATGTATATAAACATATCTAAATATATATTTCTTGTTGGAAGCAAGCCCCTTACTCTTCATCTACCAACCTAATTTGTGGCTCTGTTTGCTCAAATCAAAATGGAACTGTTTGAACAATAGGCCTCGCTGTGCATAAATAATTATTGGTTCTGAGAAAGGTTAATTATGATATTATTGTACTCGTACGATCCTGTACAGAATAAGAATGAGATTAAGTGACTAATTGTGACCATAGCCCTAAATGTTGATGTTATTATGATACAACCTTCATCCTAATATTAGCTCTAGATCTAAATAGCAGATACATATTCATCTACAGAATATAATATACTAGTTACATACGTATAAAGGATGATTCTCTTCAGCAACATGTGTGTAACCTAGCATTGAATAATTAGGAACAGAACAATCTTAAGGTACATTGGGTAATTGATAGAATCGTTTACCCGGAATTGAAAACATGCAAACTTTTACATAGAATCAATTTTTCAAATTGGGTATCGATTAAGAGTTTCAGAATTTATTCATGGGCGAAACTTTGGGTTTTCGGTAAACTTCATGAGAACTTCTGGCAATTTAAAATTGAAATTTCATTAATTAAGTTGAGTTTATTGTTTATTTCATGGGGATAATTTTCTATTAACTCGATCGAACTCACTTTTCTAAATGGTCAAATATACATATACACACTTACATAGCACAACTGAATGAAACATATCAGTTTAAGGAAAAACCCTTGCAATCTACTTGAGATTCCTACATTGGTTGTGAAGCTGTGAATTTTCTTTGTTGAAGTTGCTTTTTCTGTAAATTCGATTTATGAAACTTTAGGGTAAGTTTTCTGAGTTACAATTTTTTGTGTATTTAACTATTAAAAAAAAATTTTAGCACTTAAAACTGTATTTTGAAGTCACCTAGTAATTAACGGATTGATGTTTGAATTGTATATTTGTATGTATAGCAGGCTTCGACTGAGCTATAAATCCTTGACTTTAAGGATCAAAATTTTCAAAATTGTGTTTTTTTTTCTTATCATTATCCAAAAGTATGGATTTCTACAAGCCTGCTGTTAAATTTTGGTGGTGAAGTTCCAATTATTCCGGTCGCTACAGCCTTTCTTAAGGAAACCAAACACGGTCAGGCATGTAGGCCAACGCTAGTATAGCGGCCCATTCACCGCGAACACGTTGTTCAACTTAGTGTGTCACACATGAAAGATTTTTCTCCACACAGTTCTAAAACTCATACATGTTGTCCAACATTAGGACAGGAACACATATCAGGAGTTGCTAGAGCTGTGAACAGTGCAAGGATGACGAATGCATGACAACATCGCCCTACCACTGTACAATATGTTGTCAAAGACGTAGCATTGCTCCGAAATATCAAACTAACTTGATTTTCGTCCAACCGTTTGACATACTGAGTGTCATCCTGTAGAAGAGGCACACACATGGTGACATATCCTTGACAACATCGCAGTGCTACTCGAGTTGGGCATCATGCGTGACCGTGTATGGGCCGCTTAGCACAACGATATTGTCATGCAGGCTTGACCGTGTGGGTACTTGTTTGACGGTATGACACACAGTATGTCAAGCGGTTGGACGAAAATCAAGTTAGTTTGATATTTTTAGGGGCGGGGCTACGTGCTTGACAACACATTGTACCGTGGTAGGGTGCTGCTTGCCACGCATTCGTCATTCTTGAGTGAACTCTATTCAAGAAAAAATTAATGTTCATGGTCCTGTCCTGATGTTGGACAACATGTTTGAAAAGTGTTTGAAGAAAAAGATTTCATGTGTGAGACACCAAGTTGGACAACATGTTCGCCGTGTATGCGCCGCTTTAGAGAAAGATATTTAACTAGCTGCCATGTGAGACCATCGGGCCTAGGAATAACTATCCGTATACAGCAATTTTTTGTGCTACGCCTAATTAATTTGATTCCGGACGAGAGAAAATCGTAGGTGTAGGTGCCGTCTGATATTTGGGCCATGGTACAAATATATACGGTATGCTGGTATCGAAACATGTTTTTGCCATCTTGAAAGCATTAAGCTTTTTATGATGTCAAAACGAGCCATATTTCTTGTCGACGGTATTCGGTTAAAACGTGAACAGTGAATGAATGCATAAAAATGGTGTCATGTGCGGTAAAAGATTGTAAAAGCAATAATAAGAAAAGCTAATTAAAATATATAATGGGGAGGACAATGTTAATCCAAGTCTGCGAGAATGTTCGTGTGTGAGTACAAACATTAAAAAGCTAATTTGAAAAAGTAAATAAATTATACTTAATTACCCAAAATTAACACGGGATGCGACAGAGAACTGCGAATTATGGAGTTGTAAAAAACTTGCCAGAAATTAAAGAATGTGGTTGCACGTCAAGAAAAAGAAATTAATAAGTTTGGAAACTTAAAAACTGCTCTCGAAACATTCTTTACGAAAGGACAAATTAGAAAAATTGAAACTAAAAAGAAAAAAGTAAAGTGATCACTGGACGATATATCTTCAGCTATTTGCCTATATACGTCAGGGCCTCGAGCATATGAGCGTCTGCGCAAGAAGAAATATCCTTTGCCAGCTCCATCTACGCTTAGAAGTTGGGCCAAAAATATAAAAATAGCTCCTGGACTTCTCAAAATCAACTTAATGAAAAATTACGGTCTACAAGAAAAAGAAAAAAAATGTATCCTAGCATTTGATGAGATGAAAATAAAAGAAAATTATGAATATGATAGAGCAGAAGATGAAGTAATTCCTGCTAAAAAGTTTGTTCAAGTTATAATGGGAAGAGGACTATTTCATAATTGCAAACAGCCTATATATTATAACTTTGATACGAAAATGACGGTAGCTATTTTATATGAAGTAATTGAAGCAATGGAAAAAATTAGTTACCATGTTGTAGGCATTGTTTCTGATTTGGGACCGACCAATTACTCTCTTTGGAAAGAATTAAATATAAATATTGAAAACACTTCCTTTGTTAACCCAGTGGATAATTCAAGGCGCGTCTAGGTCTTCGCGGATGTCCCGCACCTAATTAAATTAATGCGGAATCATTTCATTGAAAGTGGCTTCATAATTGATGGAAAACTTATAACAGTAGAACCTATCAAGGAAATGATGCAGTTAACCTCAACCAGTGATTTAAGTATTTCTCACAAATTAACTCAGTTGCACATATCACCGGACAGTATCACAAAGCAAAAAGTAAAGTATGCTACTCAACTATTCTCCAATTCAACTTCGAGTGGTATAAGAAGATGCATACAAACAGGGAAGTGTTTTTCGAAGAATGCTCTAGAAACTGCAAACTTGGTAAAGGTGGTAAACGACTGGTTTGATTTGTTAAATGCTAAAGTTCCGCAGTTAGATGCTAGGCCTCGATTATCAGCATTTTTGAAAAATATGGATATCCACCTAAATATAATAACAAAAATGGATAAATTGATAGCAAACTTACGTACACGTAAAAAATCAAGTTTATTGCCTTTCCAAAAAGGAATTTTATTAACAAATAAATCACTTATTGATTTACATGCATATTTAAAGGAAAATTTTGAAATGGACTATATCCTTCCAAATCGACTAAATCAAGATATTGTAGAGAACTTTTTTAAGTTCCGTAAGATCTAAAGGTGGTTTAAATGATCACCCCTACTACTACAGATTTTAAGTATAGACTAAGATCAGACTTATTAGGTATGTTCAATTGAATTGAATTAGTTCTATTTAAAAACGTATACAAATCTTAGAAAAGCTGCAATTTAATTTTAAAATTATGTTATCGTAAACTAGTTATCTTTCAACCAGTTTAATATCCTATTTTCATTAAGTTTAAAATCTTTTTTAAATTAGACTACATATTTATATATTTATAGGACGCAATGAAAATATTCTGTATTCAGTGGGTAATGTTGAAGAAGATGATTCCGAAAACCCTGCTTTAGATTGGTTTTCACAAACAGTCATTAAAAGCTGTAGATGTAGGACAGGACGATACTTGCAAGGAAACGGACCTTGAAATTGGGGAATGAATGATTTAAAATACGATAGCTTAGAGTACGTTATCGGATATGTTATAAAAAAGACGTATCCAAAAGAAGAAATACAGGAGATGAAAAACAACAATTCTCATGAATAGACGAAATTTCCGAAGGTGGGCTTGTAAAGCCTTGCAGTTTAATAACGGCAAAGTTTGCGGAAATGGAAGAAATATTCCTGAATATTAACAAGGAACTTATTTATATAATTATATATAAACCTCTAAAGGTTTTCTGAAAAAACATCTTGAATTAGCAGAGCAAATAAATTTAAAAAGGGACGCTAAATTACTGTTTTTCAAAAGCCGATTATACTTTCGTATTAAGTATTTAAATAGAAAGAAAGAAGGAAATAAACGTGGAAGGAAAAAAAAGTTAAATAAAATAATTACTTGAATAGAAAATGCTATTTATTTCAATTATTTCTACACTCATCTTAAAAAGTGTCTCGTTATGACGTCACAGAAAGCTTTGAAGAGCTTTCATTTCATACCAGCATACCTTATATATTTGTACCATGATTTGGGCTAACAAGGAGTTCAGGAAATGAACCTTTTTTTTTTTGGACCGTGAAATTCTTAGACCTTTTTCTTTTCAACACTTTAGCTTATACGAAGGAGATTTCTCGTCTTAACAGACTGAATTTATTGAAAATATTTTCAATTAATTTACAAAATGCATTTTAAGTACAAAAAAAAAGTGATTAAACTTTTCGACCCAGCGATGAGAGAGGTCTCATCAGTATAGTTATATCTGATCGGCTACCATAGCTAGTTAGTTTATGCATGCATATTATCTTTAATTTTATAATATAAATACCAAAGAGAGTTGCTTACTTACACTACTTACGTGGGCTCCTATATTCTATGCTTACCATAGTTTCATATCTTGTTTTTTTTCACTTATAGACTAGAATAAAGCTTGCATATAAAAGATGCATAAATAAATAAATATTAGGCTAGACTTATCTCAGAAGCTTTGAGTACATGTTAGTATCCGATTGAATTTTTGTGTTGGTTTCCGCTTGGAATTTTTTCTTCTTTCTTTCATGCGCCTCCTTTTTTTTATAATTTTTCCGTTTTCTTAGTTTTTTGTTGCTTCGCCGTTTTTGATTTGTTTGTTTGTTTTCTTTTATGGTCTTACTTAAAGGGTGCTATGTGCAATCACATGGTTCGCATTTCATGAATGTCCATCCATATCATATAGTTCCTTTTATATATTTTAGTAGATATAACTTTTCACTTTTTTAAACTCACGTACTTAATATTGTTTTTTTTACGGTAAAGCTGAATTTTATACATGACTTTAATTACTTTTCTTTGTCAAGCACTATTGAAGAAGATGGGAAAAAAATACCTATGAATTCGCTTCCACCAAAGCTCCGAATTTTAGGTATTACTACTAAGTATGGTACCATCATGAAGATTTGGATTTTTTTATATACAGGGTGTTTCACAAGTGGTGGATAATAATGAAGGAGGCGATAGGTCATGTCGAGAAATGAAAAAAAAATGTATGGCAGAGGGGGTGCATTCTCAACCCTTTCCGAGATAATCGGGGTTAAAGGACTAAGGGTACGTGAAACGTAAGTTTGTACTAAAACAGTTGTATCTGCTAAACGACAAACAGCAGAAAGATGGTCGGGGTGCTAATTTATACAGAACTTCCTGCCCTTTGATTCAATGTGTCAGTGCTTCTTCTACAGTATGTAGTTTAGAAGAAACGGTCTGCCAAGCTTCAAGCTTCAGCTTTTGTACCTCATTTTTTTGTGTTTCAAGCAAAAGAACTAGAATAAAAACCTTATAATTTTTTTTCAGACTTACTCCTATTAGAAGCTAAGATTATTTTCTTTAAAATGCTCTTTGTTTTCATTTTGTACCTTTCACCGTTTATGAGTTATGACACAAAAATTCTTCCACTACATGTAGAATAAAATCGGGATAAGTATTATAAAATCATAAAATACACGCCTCTCATTTTGAATACAAAGTAGAAAGTATGACGAATCGTCATTTTCTACCTGTTGGCATCTCTTTTTGTTGGAAATCTGCCTAAATTTGTAATAAAGGATGGCTTACCTGACATCCTTTTAAAGAAACAAGCAATTTATTACCTGCAACTCATTTTATGACGGAGTTAATTTCTTATTGTAAGCAATTACTATCACTAATTTCACTAACTTCATGTGCAGGTAAATTACGGTAACAGCGACGGAAATTCCCTTGAGGCTCAACGCGAATATCATCGAAGATTTCCGGTGAGAAGGCTTCCATCCGTACGTGTCTTTCAAAGAACCTACCAAAGAATTAAAGAAATTGGCAACTTTGGAAATGTGTCGAAAGAAACCTTCAATCCTTTAACGACTACAGTTGAAGCAGAGGAGAGAGTCCTAGAAATGGCAAGGAATGACCCTGCTATAGGAACTAGGCGCTTAGCTTTGCTTAGGAATGTCTGTGTCAACTATTTGGAGAATTCTAAAAAAGGAAGGCATGTATCCTTACCACGTTACTCCTGTGCAGGAGCTACTACCAGGCGGAAAGCTTCTTGGTCCACACATTCTACCAAGTAGATTAAATACCGAAAATTACTTGGACTTTTTGGAAAATTAAAGATGATTTGGCAGCAACTGACCTTAAAAGATCTATTAAGCGTAGAGCTTTACTTTGTATTCAAAATGACGGTGGGCATTTTGAAAATATTTTAAATAGTTAATGTTATTAATTGTTTCTATCTCGATCATAATAAATAAATGTAAAAATGTTGTTTATGGTTTTAATACTATTTCATATTTTCTGACAAGGTAGACTTTTTATACATAGGAATAATTTTTGTGTCATAACTCACAAACGGTGAAAGGTACAAAATGAAAACAAAGTGGGTTTTAAAGAAAACAATCTTAGCTTCTAACAGGAGTAAGACAGAAAAAAAAATTATAAGGTTTTTATTTTAGGTTTTTTGCTTCAAACACATAAAAATGAGGTACAAAAGCAGAAATTTGAAGTTTGGCAGACCCTTTCTTCTAAACTACATACTGTAGAAGAAGCACTGACACATTGAACCAAAGGGCAGGAGGTTCTCTATAAATTACCACCCCAACGATCTTTCTACTGTTTGTCATTTAGGAGATATAATTGTTTTAATACCAACCTACGTTTCACGTACCCTTAGTCCTTTAACCCCGATTATCTCGGAAAGGGTTGAGAATGCACCCCCCTCTGCCGTACAACATGCCCTATCGCCTTCTTCATTATTATCCACCACTTGTGAAACAGCCGTATAAGACGTGTGCTAGCTATTGATCCGGTTTGAAATTGGAATTGCGGATTTGGCTAATTGCCGGGCATATAATTTGATACGTTACACATAGAGTGATATGGAAAAGGTCAAATTCTACACTCAATTCTGAAACGGTCAACATTTTGTAAATTTTCGTCGAAGTAAAGAAAATCTCCCTACCGCTCTGGAGTTTTTCATCCTGATTAATAATTTTTTTTTTTAAGATCTAAAGTTTCTGAATTTTTGTTACTTCCCAGCATATTGATCTCGTGCTAAAATTAAATATTTTTTCTTATGACCTAAAATTCGGAGTTATTAACAGAAATAGTAAATTTGTTGCAACTATCCATTTCCCCTACCTCTGACTAACAATTTCTGTCATATTTCTTTAAATAATCATTTAATCCATATAAGCAATAAACAGTTGAAAAATTCCTATATCAGACCTTGAATGGCCAACAATTCCCATGTTGAGGAAAATGTTCCAATGGAAACTCTGAAACTTTTTCGGCAACAAGTCGATTGCATCCCACATAAAATTGCTAGTGCACAGCCGCTATATCGGATAGCTTTCTTTCTTTTATCTTTAGCTCAGTTTCCATTGTCTAATTAATTATTTAGTCTCAGGAGTTTTAAATTAATTCTTTCCCTATTCAAAATAATTTCGGATAATGTAGAGTGAAATTTTGATATGCTTTCTTGCGGTGCGGTGCGAATGTGGAACAGCTTAAAACCCTCTGTCTTAACTCCCATTTATAATTTGCGAAAATTTAATTTCGACATATATACGTGCAGCGGCACATCCGACATCCCTGGCTCGTCATGTAAACACTTTCCCTTCATCCATCTTCCCGTGATTTTGGCTTAATTTAACAAAATATTCAAAGTAAACACCGAATTGACTGGTGTTTCTATGCGCGCAGTAGTTAATATTCGCAAACTTACCTTAAGAGCAGTTAGAATCTAGATAAGAAACCAGTGTTGAAATTCTTTTTCAAGATTTTACGTATGTAACCAAAATAATAAGGTAATGAGGATCTTCAAGTGAAGTTCTAGAAAGTAGCCCAATCCTGAGTTTTTTTTTTCAAATCCGCACACGTTTCAACTCCAAAGAACTTAGCAAGGTCACTGTCGAAGTTTTAGCTCGTCAACACAGTCATTGTGACGATAGTTATTAGCATATAATTTTCTGTGAGCCAATTTATCAATTTTACAGACTAAGAAAACATTTTCTTACAAGCTACATAATCATTTCATATAAATGTGTATTGGATAAAATACTTTTAATAAAATTTAGTATGGACGAAAGGGTGATCATATTCCTTTCTAAAATAAAATTAAAAAAAAAAGTGATAAAAACTCGCTGCAAAATCTGTGAAAAATGTTGTTACGTTGTTTTATTTAATACTTAGTCCATGTTTCTTTATTTTTTGTGGAATTTAATAATCGACTCGAAACGCTTTTAACAAGACTATTTAATACTCTGCAACATTTTCAATGGATGACTTCTCCTGGTCGTAGAAAGTCGCTAAGACTTTCCAGAAATTTTCTATGGGTTTCAGGTTGGGACTTAACGCTGGTCATGGCCATAATTCGATTCCATAATCCAGGAACCACTTTTTGGTGCAGGCAGCCATATGGACGGGTGAATTTTTCTGCTGGAAAATAATGTTTTCATCTTGCGCTAGTATCACAAAAGGCATCAGATGTTCCTCTAGTATCTCCTGATAACCGACAGCATTAATTCTACCATTGACGAAAGCTATTTTGCTCCTATCATTTTTTATTAGAGCTGCCCAAATTATCAAATATCCACCTCCCTGTGCTCTTTTTTTCTATGATTCTTCTTTCTTTCCGTAAATCGTGTCAGTAGTAATTAAATCCATCTGGTCCATCGAAATTGTACTTCTTCTCGTCGCTGAAGATCACATGATCCCAAGTGGTTCCTATTTGTATGAAATTTTCATCGATGCAAGAGATATGATGTTTCGTCAATTTGGGATTTTGCAAACAATTTTGATATTTAAACTGTTTGGAGGATGCAGTCCATTTTCTAACTAAGCTAGGATCACAATTCTCCAAGTTCAACCATCAAACAATTTGATGATAAAACTCCTGTGTTCGACAGTTCTCTTAAAACTGCGCGTTTTACAATAGACGAATATTTTGGAGGTTCCATAATTTTCAATTCCAATTTCTTACTACACTCTCCGATCTTTTAATTTCACTCGCGTTTTCTCTCTAAGTTTTTCACAGTTTCTTAAATAAGTAATTCTATTTTTTTCAACAACACTTAGTTGTTTCCGCGTGGTATGTTAGACGTCGACGAAATTTTTCAACTCTCAAAAAATACACTTCAACGTCTTCACAGTATTGAAATTCACTCTCTTGGCAAACTGAATTTATAATTATTCACAGCTGCACAAGCTGTTTTGGGACTTTTACCTTGTACCTACTTAGGGTGGCTGAAAGAAAGAAAAAGTCAAATAATTGAAGAGGTTTCTGGGATTCCAAAAATAACATGTTCAGGCATAAAAATTCATTTTCTAGAAATCCTTTGGACAAAATTTGAAAAATATTTTAAGTCTATAATTCTTCACAGCACTGTGTACATTTGGCACGCATTATCAATAAATATAGATATTTATTAGAGAATTTTTAATTATTCGCAAACCACTGCATAGATACATGTCGATTACAGAGTTATATAGAATTTTATTGAATTCCCCAACTACTAGAAGGCGATGACACTCCATAGAAAACACAGATTCATGTAATTGAAGAATTTAATTATTAGCGAGATTAAGGAAATGCAGAAGTGGAAGGAATCTAGGTAGAAGGATTAGCACAGGACAAAGTCGAGTTGGGAATCGAACGCACGACAACAAAGCTAATAGTCAGCGAGTTTACCAACTGAGCTACCGAGTTCACACCTTAGACCAGTGTAGTACAAACTTCGACCTGGAAGTGAGTGGTGAGACATGTTCCAAACTTGATGTCCTTACCAGTTTGGAATTTTCCGCCAAATCTCTTCAATTTAGAGCAACTTCTGTCAACACTCTTTCCTAGAAAATTTCCGGCATTTATTCCATACTCAGTTCTGCCTGCCACGTCATACATATACCTCTTGGTTGAGAAGAGCAGAGTTTCCAGTGCTACTGTCGATGCTGTGTTTATAGTAACAGTAATACTTAGTTAGGCAGGCTATTCTATGTATACTAATTGGACATCGTCTTTTTCAACCATTTAGTTGAACCACGTGTTTTGCCACAGTCCAACAATAGTCCCGGATTTTAGATCTCATGTCATTATAAAGTCCATCCAATGATAGTTTGGCTCGTCCAGGTATCTTCTAGGGAGAATACATGAATTCACACCGAAAGATGTCTTTAATAAATTTAATATTAATTCATGTTGCCATCGTCCATCTTTTATCCAAAACAACGACATTAGACTTAGCCAAAGTATAATCGGTCTGCTCTTTCATAGGTAAGTATGTCGGCTATCGGCCTGCACTGCATGAAGTGGTTATGGAGGGTTATTTTAAAGGGAGGAGGATGAGAGATTCCAACCACGGATGTTAGAGCGGCCTATTGTGATTTGAAATCGAGAGGATTAAAAGTTGATTCCAAACTTCGTAAGTGCGTCCGAATGGGATTCATGATTAAGGGCGCATAAATCGGAAGAGTGAGACCTTATCGTGACCTACTTAATAGAGACTACTTAGGATTATCAACATCTCTTCAATCCATCTATTAAGGTCTTCCACTAATTTAAAAGAATATACACAAATGTTAAGAATGCTCTAAAATCTTGAACAGCTGTGGTATCATTATTTCAATACACGACAGATACCGCCAGTTTAGTAGTGATTTGAAATCCTTAAAGGATTGTTGTACCTGGGAATTGCTTAAGTAAAACTTCAATATTCTTTTACTTAATTTTTATAAGAGTATCGTTTGTTTTCTTGGGCAAACTAAATTCATCGATAATTATCTTCATGAGAACCTTATAGAACGTAGTAATGCATTTCGCCCTGGTATGACGGAGATTCCTCTATCACGTTTTCTTAGTTTTACGTAATTCGTGAATGAATTTGGTAGCCGCCATCTCTTCTTTTCTTATATTACCTTCCGGTCTGTAAATATTTTCATTCTGTAATGGCTAATCAAGTAATACACCGACAATAATTGCTGAAAATCTAATTAAAAAAAAAATATTTGGAGTACCACAGGATTAGGCCTAATTAGTATCAGTGCGAAACGGAATCTAATTTTGGAAATATGCTGTTGTTGAGTACAAAAGTAACAGTTGATAATTAGAATACAAAATGTGATAAAATTTACTTTGTAAAGCTTATAATGACCTTATGCCCACAATATAAAATATGTACAGAAAAAGCGCTTAGCGCTTTTGAAAATCATTCAAAAAATTTCCCTTTATGCTGCCAACACCCACTTTATTAAGACGTTTGTGCCAAGACAATAGCGCAAATCTTCTTTTCAACAGAATCTTTTCTTTTTTTCTTCTTAATTTTACCACGAAAGTTAAGCTTGCTTTGTTTCCGTGGGAAACCAGTTCTATTTATGTAAAAAGGCGTAAATCGTTTCTTTGCTCAAGCTTCATAAAAAAAAAATATCCAAAAGTTTTTACCAATTAATTAAAAGATTCCTTTTTCCTTAATTAATTCGGAGCTATTGATAAATGATTTAAGGGTTCAGATTTCGTTCTTTTGACATTCTTAAAATTTATCTTCTTCATTACTGTCCTCGGCGCATCTATCCTTTTCAGGGCAAGTCAACCTTTTTCGGTATCATTGAAAATTACATTTTTTTTTCCTTAGTTATCTATATTTTTTTTTAGTGCTCGTTTAAATGCAAATTAAATGGGTTGATGAATTTGAATGAGTCAGGGAAATAATACAGAGTAAAAAAAAACAGCTTTGATACCTATAGACGGGCACAATTGATTAATTTGTGAGGACAAGAAATCTAATCACTTCGTCGCAATCAGTAGACCTGCGCCAGAGTTAATATTCAGTGAAGTGAACATACAAAATTTTTACCGTTTTACTATTATAGTTTCCGAGGAAAAGTTTATTACTGGAAAATAGAGAGATGGAGATAATATTCCAGAAAAAAGATGGCGAAAACTTATTTAAAGTTTTGGAAATTATTGCAAATCAAATTCTTCTCAAGGATGGGCGTAGAAATACTTAGTTAGTAAACTTTTCCCAAACACTGCGTGCACACCTCCAATTTAGCTCACTTAGTGTGTATGTCGTAGACACTTGATGTGACGTAGCACTTCTCGAAAAGTATCCAGATAGTGTAACAGTTTGCGTTTAATGACTTTTTACACGAAGTGTCTGAAATTTTTAGTCACTCCACGAAGTGCTACAAGCATTTACGTCGATAGTGTAATACCAACCGATATAACCGAATACTAGGAAAGGGTGATGATGGGGAAGTTGCGCACACACGACTTGATCACACATGTTGCGATGGCGAGAGAGGCCGACGGTCGACGTCTATTGCAGTCATAGCCACAATTTTCTCTGGGAACGTTTTATGGAGCATATACATAATTGCATAGGAATCTGCAGTTGCCGTCGGCCGCTCTTGTCGTCGCAGTTGTGTTTAAGCCTTAAGTTTCTCGCACAGAATCTCTTATGAAAGTTTAAACCTTTTTTTCGATACAATGCGCTTTCAATTTTAGTTGGTCATTGAACGTCACTGATCCCTATAAAGTTTGCACATCTGTGTTTATCTATGGTATTACACTATTGGCGTAAGGGTTTATAGAATTTCATGAAGTAACTAGAAATTTCAGACACTTCGTGCCTAGACTTTTTATGAAGTGCTAAGTTACGTGAAGTGTCTACGACATATATATGCCTGTAGACTTCACTATTTTTTTTTTTTAAATGAACTAGAAATGACCTCTGATGAAGGAAGTGTCCTGGGTCCTTTTCGCAATTGAGTAAAATATTCACGACAGTTTTCTCTTCTTTTTCATATTGTCTGCAAATGATTATTGCCTCTGGAATATCCAATCATGGTCAGAGGGTTTTCAGCTGACAGAGTCTTGAGAGTAGTCCTGGTAAACCTCTCAGACCTGTTCCTGTGGAACATCTAGAGGCATCAAAAACTTTGTGATTTTTTTTTTTTTTTACATAAAATAAATACTTTTGGAAATGCGTTTTATTTTGTTCTTCTATTAATGAAAAATATATTCAAATTTTATGTATAAAAAAAAAATCTAAAATGGCGTCTCAAGCTCCCATCAAACAAAGCCGTGCACGGCGTGTTTTAGTGTATGCGGGGTGCTCCACTGTTCTTCTAGTTCATCCGAAATAAATAGGGTTGAAAATTATTAAACTAGATGAAATTTGGGGGAGCCTTATCAGTTTTCGTTTTCAAAAAAAACCTTTGAATAACGGACGAAAAAAATATTTCTAAATCAATTTTTGACAAAAATCGTTTCCTGATGGCCCCGTAAATGGAATTTTCTTTCAATTGCGCAGAGATTCATGTGAATCGGTTCAACCCTTATCATGGGCGCCCCCATGATTTTGTACAATATGGTGCATGTGAATATAATTATATATTTCACTAAATATTCCCAAAAAAATTTCACTGTTTGGTTTTTTTTCGGGAATGAGAATAGTCGAACATATTTTCAAAACCATCTGTTTTTCTGTTCATCGTGAAATCCTAATCCTTGACATTTTTGTTCTCGAAAACATTTTAACACCTTAAAATTAGCCTCTTAATATATTTTCTACTATAAAATTGACTATCAAATCTTCTAATTCCAACATAAACTTGATTTTCGAAAACCTTAAATTTATCAGTAATATGCTAATAATTAACTGCAATCAATTAATCACATATACATATGTATTACTAAGTATCAAGAAACATTTCAAAATACCACAATAGATATTTTCAAAAAAATATGCCACCAGACAATAGTTTCTGGTGTGTTTTGTGTAAACCAAATTTAAAATCAGTTTAACAAAATTATGTCGTTTAATTTTACTAAAACAAACAGAAAAATGCAACAAATTCGACTTTTTATTTCATTCAATTAATTTTTCCAGGTCATTTTCAATCATTTCAGCACATTTTTCGTCGACTGGCCAACCTTGACAGCACTACACTTATTTGCTTTGAATGCCTATATTTTTTTCATTTTCATCCAATCAATTTGCAATGTAAATGAAAAGTGTTCCTTTTTTCCAGACCTTTCCAAAACTATGCTTGGATTGACCGAATTCTTTTTTAAACGAAAATTAATGACAAAAGTCAGAAGGGTGTGCAACCCTGACGACACACCCCTACTTGTAGATCATCTTTTTATCAGCAGAGATGCAATTCATGGACCTTCTTCAGATGCTTTCATTAATGCGTGCTGGTCTGGCTATCGCCGTGTATACTTAGCATGCAATTTTGGACTTCAATGCGAAAGTTTTATCGAGAAAGCTTTGGCATGTACAGAGAGATGCTTCCCTTATCGGTATATCGGTTTGTATCCGTGTTAAAATTTTCTCTAAAGGCTAAGCCCTAGATATTGTATACCAAAAAGTGTGAAGTTATTAGTTTTCTCCTATTTGATTCCTTCTTTAATGCATCAATTACATCCTGTCTTGATTTAACACTTGGCCCAAGCTCTGTGCACAAAGTTGCCACCAAGTTGTTTCTTTGAATCTACTTCTGATATTTTCAGCATTGTCTCATTAAGCTCATCGACAATAATTCACTATAAACTAAGACGTGAAGTAGTCCAAAATTTACAGATCAGGATTGTTAGAATTTCGATTGTTATTGCCTGAAAATTATTCAACTAAATGCACGGATTAGTATCAATATCTCGCTTTTGGATGATTTAGGGGATGAGCATTTGTTAAGCTAAAACTGTTGCCAAAAAGAGTTGCGGAATGCAAAACTTAGATTCCCTTCTATATCCCACAACGCAGCAAACTTACAAAGATCCATTTCATATGCAATGGAGCTTTAGTTACGTTACGAAAAATATACATCTGCCAATTCCACAGGAATTCGACTAACGTTCTGAAAGAATCATCTTTTTTTTAATTTTAATGAAATTTTACAAAAAGGTTGGCTATATTCTGAGTAGTACTTTCCTGAAATTTTTTTTGTTACGTTCCATTTCGAAAGAGATGCGGTACTATGAAATTTGAAAAAAAAATGGCAAAATTTGCTTGGTAGGTGTAATGGTGAATGTACACATCAAAAACCCAGAAGCAAACATTATTTATTTAAGGAGGAAGCTTTGAAGTTTAAAAAAAAATTTAAGCGAAGTCCTTTTTCTGAACAGTTGTTTTCAAAGATAATGGATATTTCCGTTATCCTTGATTATCTCAAAATGCGTTCTCTCGATTTTTTTTATATTTTTTGTTTTAATTATTGATGGGTTTTTAGGAAGCCGTATAGAGAAGAAAAAGGAACTCCTTAAAGTTTTGCAGGAGTTATTTGTTAAATATATGTGTTCCAGGAAATTTTAAACAAAAATTGACTACAGACACTGTGTTCGGTAAACAAGTAAGGTGGAGTTTTGTCAATAAAATACTTGGAGTGTCCTGATCACACTTATGTGTAGACTCTCCTCTCTAAATTCACTGTTTTACCCACAAATTTACATTTGAAAATTTTTGGTTTTTCGAAGGAGGTGGTGTAGTCACTTAAATGCTCATTACTCTTTTCAAGGATATTTCAGGTTCAAACTTGAGCACTTGCTCCAAAGAAATTCTTCCCTTTTTTATATTGATATTTAACATGTTACAATTTCTGGTTAACGACTTCATTTATCAAGCCTGAAAAATGAGTTCTTGAAAAAAATATCATGCAAAGTTGTTGTCTTATCCATGATCCCGTAAAATTTTTACTCCAATAACATAATTTTTTTTTCTTCACAAAAGTAATCCGTTACTAGTCCTTCCAACGAAAAAAGAATTAAAAAAGAATTAAAAAATTAATACATATAAGGTTGAATATATTATCTGTTATGGAGTATTCTTTCCTGAACCCTACTTGGTATTCTAATAGAATGCGACCGTGTTAATAAACGATAAACCTCTATAGTTGGATGCCATATTAGGGTCGCCTCGTTTGTAAATCGGGAAGATAATTGATCTAAAAAGGATTCAGGGAGTAGCCCTTGTTCGTAGATATTGTTAAAATAATAATAGTTAGAAGTTCCATAAAGTTTGGTGTTGCATTTATAAGAAACTCATAACGCACAAAATCATAACCTTGTTGTCTTTAGCTTTCTGCAGAAAACTTAATATTTCATCCAAATCCACGGACCGATCCAAATATGGAACTGCAGTGAACGGCTTCGTAAATTGAGTAGTAGTTTGATTAATCTGAGACGTTAATAGTTTTTTAAAGTTTTGGAAAAAGTCGGAACTCGTAATTGAGGTACTAATAATTTGTTTCTTCCCTTGTATTTCTCTACAATAAGATCACAAAAATAAGAATTCTTTTTTTCCCTGCATAGTTTTCAAAATTTCCTATTTTCATTAAGATGTAAAATTTCACAAATTCTGAGTTTGTTTATCTGAACTTGTTTAAGAGCTGGAAGCAAACCTTACGTGTCCTATAGCATTCGCTATCGAACAGTTTGTTTTTGAAACCTGCTCCAGTAGTAGAAATATGGCGAAGAGCGGACTTCGAGATACCATCTATTATATGATCGGTGTTAACTTCCCTTAGTGGGACCCTTTCTTTTATATGTTTTATTCCGTTATCTAGTCTGTTGTGATACCTGTCAATTCTCTGCAGGCTCCAATTCAGTTTAGCTAGTGGGGTTAAGGTTTCATGGGGGCTGGGGCTAAACGCTTTCTGGTTTGTAAATGAATACTAATCGGCATGTGATTTAAAAAGTTGAGACTTTCCACTTTAAAACATTCGATCATACCAAGCAGTTCTAAAGGCACAGCCGATAAGTTTATAACAGATGCATAGGAGCTGTTAATAAAGGTAAAATGTCCCTTCCTGTCGCCCATGTTTCTATCAATCAAAACTGTATGTCATAAATCTCTTAAGAGCTCAAGAAATTGGTATCGGATTATTTTGATTTACGAGTCGAACTTGCGCCCAGATTATCCCGTCTCACCTCTTCTTCAAATTGTTGGAGCTCTCCTATTCGTGCATTTACATCTCCCATCAGTATAACCGCTTTCCCTGTAAAATCGTCAAAGGAATCCGTCAACTTTCTGAAATCCTGTTCCCACTGAGTGCAGCTAATGTAAACTGGTAATATGCAAATAATATCTCGATCTTGACATACCTACTTCTATGAGCGGTTGTTCAGTTTTGTATTATAATTGACTTCTATATATATGTATATCTAAATCTGCTCTAATCCCGAGGTTACGACCGCCCTTAGCTCTCCCTTAGCTCTCCCTTACTTGTATTCTCTTCTTTCCGGATCATAATAAATTTTATAACCTCCAAAAATATTTCTATATATATTTATTCATACTGATCTCCTTCAGAAAAGTGTCATATCTACAATAAAAAAAAAACATCAAAAGACTTCACATAGGTAAACAAGTAAAAAAGATAAAATTGGTCTAGGACCACCCATCTGCGCAAATTTGATTTTTGAAGTGGTTTTTTCGAATATAGGCCTAGAGCGACTCATCGGACAGCAAAAATGATTATACCAAATTCGATAGAATTTCATATTCTGAAGAACTTTTCGGTACAATGATCATTTTCACGGTATATATAAGAAACCTACATATTTATATGGCAACACCAAGAATGGGTTACCCGATTGTTTCGGTCTTTAATTAGTTTTTCTACATGTGGGGAAAACCAGGGACACTTCGGTTTCTTGACATTAACCCTACGAAGAGGAAAGTATTTATCAAACAAATACATCACAAGGTCATTCAAATAACAGACTTGAGAATCTACCTCAGATATATGATAAACCCGATTCCATCCTAGAGAAAATGCATCCTCAACCAACATAGGTAAATTGAATTGGCCATAGTCTCTATATTGAAAACAATAATTTGTACCACTATGCGGACGGTTAAAATTGTAGTTCAAATTCAGCAAATCATGATCGGAGGTTCCCGGAATGGATGCGAAGTTACCATGTTTATGTCACCCACAAGGAAAAGGTCCAGTATCGCTGCAGGAGTAGGCTAGATATGTGTTGGTTCTTTGTTTACAATTTTAATCTCAACCTGATGTATGTTTGAGAAAAAGTTTGAATTTGCATTACATTCGTCAAGAAAATTGAGATTAAAATGCCCTCTGATTATTATATGAGGATAATCTGAACAAATATCGGAGATTGTTTCGTATAATGGAAATAATTAAGTAAATTGATTGGCTTATACATAGAACCCACAAGACATTTGTTTTCTCTGCCAAAGTGTTCAAGAAATATGAACTCTTCTTCATTTGTACTGATTTTGCAATCATTTTGCAGGAGATGTTCTCACTATACTTATTGCAACCCCACCCCGCGCCTCAATGGTCGGTCCCACCTATATACAACTTAATGCCAGATATCTGAACTAGAGAATGAGGGATATGCGGACACAAAAAATAAATCAACCTTGGAGTCCAAGAATATGCTCACAAGTTCTTCAATACAGCCAATAAGACTGCGTGCATTAATATTACACACTTTCAATCCAGGTGAATGTGTAGCAAATACACGTAACATAACATTAGTACAATTTATCCCATTCATGCCACCACCCGCAAGGTCATCGCCCGGCACAACCAGCAAGTGGGACAAGAAGTGGGCATAAAGGGACCACCGAAATCACACCACACATTATACCATGAAAATAGAAAAAAATATAAATAATCTAGATAACAATATAAGAAAACTTATTACTATGAGTATAAATACTCAATACAGTATTGCTCAGTAACGTCAAGTTTATGTGAATCTATAATTTAGGACGCCTCTGAAGTAGATAGTTTAAGTTGATGCAGGTCAGTAACCGTGCACATAATAAAGCTTCCCCTCAGCTTTCATTTGTCTAACGTGTAGAAAACTTGTGGGGTCCCAAGGCATTAGGAAATGATTAATGAATATTCGGCTCTTCTTTTGATACCCAATGTCATCCAGCGACAGAGAACTTAGTTTTCTGTACTTAATGTAGAAGCAGAATTTTTCATTTTTTTTTTTTTGTAGGAAATTCGATAACAATAGGTCTTAGTTTCTATCATACCAAATATTGTATAAAACAAGAGTTA
The DNA here is from genome assembly GCA_963930735.1 of Dioctria linearis. Classification (NCBI taxonomy): domain Eukaryota; kingdom Metazoa; phylum Arthropoda; class Insecta; order Diptera; family Asilidae; genus Dioctria; species Dioctria linearis. The sequence continues at coordinate 197,045,207 of OZ005743.1, read as the reverse complement.
TTTTAACATAGAACCAACCATTTCGGCATTTTAATATTTACTAATCGCTCTGCCAATCCAAAATTTTTAAAAATCCTAAAAAATCCGAATTTCGGAAACGTTGAATTTGACTTTACTTAAGTTTCCCCTTTCCTTTTTTTTTCTTTATGTTAAGTAATCAAATAAATATTATGTAAAAACGAGAGATATTCGTACCAGTGGCGGATCCAGCAAGGTGGTGCGGGGACCAGCGCCCTTCCCTCAAGACCACAAAAAAATGGCAGTCGATCTTCTGAATTCTTCTGCTGCACTTTTTGCAAAAGGCATACAAGTTTCTGGAAACGTATATATTTAGCTAAAACCTTAAACAAAAAAAAAATTAAATGATGATTGGAAAATTCTAAATCAGAACCTTAGAGAAGTCTTGGAAGGTGTGAATACATTCCGTATTCTTACAGGAGATCTCAACAACAGTAAAATCGCTCTTGGTTTAGTGATAAGTTCAGCCAAGTAATGTAAGAAAATGATGTGTTCAAGGTCCTTAAGGGGATCAACGTCTCTAAAGCCGTAGGTCCTGACGGTTTCTCACCCCTGTTAAATAAAAGCTGTGCCTCATCTTTAGCTAAACTTTTGCGTAAACTATTCTACTTGTCTTATTCGACAGGAAAATTTCCAAATGGTTGGAAAATAGCTCACGTTCAGCCTATTCCCAAGAAAGGTGAGGGTAGTGGCACCTCAAATTATCGACCAATTGCAATCACTTTGATTCTTTCAAAGCTTTTTGAATCTATCATTATATAGGCATTATATGATAGGCATTATGGCTTCCGAACTGGACCCTCATCTGGAATCGTTGCTCTTGATATTTAAATGGTCTTTGATAGAGTCTGGCATCCAGCCGTTTTAGTTAAACTTAAAGCACTTGGGGTCTCCCTCATCTGCTTTTATGGATTGAAAATGTTTTACCTGATCGCATAATACCGGTTGTACTAGAACCTCACCAGAACCTCACCCTATAAATGCCGAGACGTTTCAGGGCTCTGTTATCTCTCTTCTTAATATTCATTAATGATCTACTTTCCCGTACTTTTAATCCAATCCATAGTTTTGTCTATGACAGTAGTCTTGATTTCGCTTACTCTTTTGACATTCTTGGGGATTCCAGAGAGGATGCCATATCTGTCAAACGAGGTGGCTTAATTAGATCATTCCATAACAACTTTGATAATATCAAATTTTGTTAGGCATTTTTGTTTAAAAAACAACAACAAAACACTTGCTCCGATTCCACAATAATTTATTTTTATTTTTTACAAAAATTGAGTAAAAACCTACGCGTTTCGTCTTCTTAGGACATCATCAGGGCTTGTACTAAACCTAAATCTGGGTCAACTAAGCTGAGCTAGTTACATACATACATACTACGCTGACCAAGTTATGTACATATATTAACCACTACATGAATACACACAAACGGTACAAAAATAATAAGTTAACAGAGCCAGACACGAACAAGAGATCACAGATGAGTTGTATATAATTTGTGGACTAATATTATAACTTAACTAGGTTAGGATCTAAAAGGGGGCTTCTATTATAAAAATCAATCTGGTCATTCAGCAAAGTATAAGCGTCGTCATTAGCCTTTCTGATTTCAAATATTTCATACCTATCCAATACTGGGCCTCCATTAATATTACGTAAAAGGCTTATATTTTGGGTAGTACACTTATGTCCGGTAGATTTTAAATGTTTGGCAAGACCTGAAGTCGGATTATTTGTTTTGGATAAATTTATAATGTTCTCTGAATCTTAGTTTTAGAGATCTTTTTGTTTTGCCTATGTGAAACCCCGAGCAATCGTTACAGCTTACTTTATAGACTCCGCTCCTGTCCATTGTAGATTTCTTTATCCCCAATTTATTATTAGTTAATAAGTTTTTTGTGGTAAATTTATTAAAGATGGCTGGATTAATCTGCTTATTTGCTAGAGGTTTTTTTAATTTTTCGGAAATATTGGGTAAATAAGGAATTTTTCTACATTTCTTTGAACTAAGTTCATTAGACTTAGGAATTGGAAAAATAGAGTTCAGGATACCACTTTTTTGTTTTTTGGTAAGCAACTTGTAAATTAATTTTGGTTCGTATCCGTTCCTTATAGCAATGTCTTTAATGATGTTTAATTCCTTGTAAAAACTGTAGTTGTTCAGTGGCACAGAGAGAAGTCTATTTATAAAAGAATGGAAGGCTGCCAATTTAGTAGTCCAAGGATGGCAAGAATGGCTTGCTATAACCGCGTCCGAGTAAGTAGCTTTACGAAAAATGTCAAAAGTTAAAAGATTATCAGAATTAATAGTAATAGTCAAATCTAAAAAGTTGATGCTCTTATTCCCTAATTCTACAGTAAATGTTATACTGTCGTCAATTTTATTTAAAAAGGTATTTAAAAAGGTCATTAATTGCCTCTCTGTGCCATTCCAAATACAAAATATGTCATATACATATCGGTACCACGTCAATATATGCTTAACCAGATTATTCTTAATACTAAATAACTTATTTTCAAAGTAATCCATATAAAATTCGGCACAAAAAGGGGAAAAAGAAGAACCCATAGCAAGTCCATCCTTTTGTATATAAATTTTATCATTAAAACTAAAATAATTTTGTCTGACACATATGTCAACTAAATTAATAAGCTGGAGGGATCGCTCGCGGTTTCGCACTTCAGATATAATTTTTTCATTTAAATTATCTATTAACTTCTCAATAGGAATAGAAGGGAATAAACTACATACGTCGAAAGAAACTAATTTCGCGTTACTAGGAACTTTTAGGTGTTTTATTTTGTTAATTAAATCAATTGAGTTCTTGGCAGAATATATGGGCGTAAAATTGATAAGCTGTGGAACAATTTCGCTAAGTTTTTTACCCAAAAGTTGGGACGGAGCGTTAAACGAAGACGAAACAGGTCGAATCGGAGTATTGTTTTTATGTAGCTTAGGTAGACCGTATAAAGTAGGTATGGAGGGATTACTGTTGTTTAAAAAATTTTTATCTTTAGATTCAAAAATTAAATTTGAGTTATTTACTGCACTTATGACAAGACGATTATACTTTGTTGTAGGGTCGTGGTACAGCTCTTCTATGTTCATATTGGTTAAACAGTCTTGCATTTTATCAGCTTTAGTTAAAATCAAATTATTTGCTTTCAATTTTTTTCTAATACTGATAACCGTTTTTTCATTCTGTATATTATTTACTAAATTATTTTTTCCTGATTCTATTATCTCAGCACAATCGATTTTTTCTTTTACATTTGCATCTTGGAGAGCTACATCAACATGAGTCACCAAATTTAAAAGTTCTTTCTGCTTTACCTGAAGAGCCGGTGCAAAATTTAATCCAAGTTCTAAAAATTCGCATTCATTAGTCGAGAAGCTCACATCGGAAAAATTATTAGCTCTGGGGAAGAATTTAGCATCATTAGCGGGTTGATTAACGATTCCAGTGTAGCTGCTGAGTATGCTAACCGTTTGGCTTTTTCGTGATACTTCATTCTCACTACATCAAACTCAACGGAGTGTAAGAGGAATGCGAGCTGGGAATGTATAACTTTTAGATGTGCACTGATATTGTCACGGATCTTGTAATGAAATTTGATTTCACAAAGCAGCCAAGAGGATTTTGCTTGGTGTAAAACTTTATTAATTCTATAGTTATAATTATTGCAACTCAAGTTAATATACTTTGGGTACACTTTGTAACGTTTACACATAGAATTGAACCAGATATGATTGGTAGTAAGTGTATTCATGTAGTGGTTAATATATGTACATAACTTGGTCAGCGTAGTATGTATGTATGTAACTAGCTCAGCTTAGTTGACCCAGATTTAGGTTTAGTACAAGCCCTGATGATGTCCTAATAAGACGAAACGCGTAGGTTTTTACTCAATTTTTGTAAAAAATAAAAATAAATTATTGTGGAATCGGAGCAAGTGTTTTGTTGTTGTTTTTTAAACAAAAATGCCTAATAGAAACATATTCCACCAAGTGCTGTCTCAAAAATCGATAAATGTAGTCAAATTTTGTTGTTGACAGTACCTTTGATACTTTGATGGACTCCAGACGGAATGTCACATCCGTCAAACAAGATTGCGTGATTAGATCAATGAATTACGACCTTGATAATGTTCGCGCTTGGAGTAAAGCGATGCCCGTCGAATTCAAGGCATCTAAGTGCCAAAGCTAGCTCATCTCTTTGAAGAAAATCATAGCTTTTCACTCCCATTTCTTTTGATGGAGCACTGATTTCCGATACGCCGACTTTTTACATTCTTGGCTCTTGGCTTTAATATTTCCTGTAAGCTAAGGTGGACAGATAACATCTTTTATTTTGCCAAAGAAGCAGCGAAATGTCTAGGATTACTGAAAAGGTGTATAAATATTTCAACCCATCGAATCTTGAGCTCCTCTACAAGTCCTACACCAGACCTAGAATATAATACAACTCCATATATGGGCCGGAGCTGGTCGCACAGCCTTAGCTTCATTGGATATTGTCCAAAAGAGAGCCTTCAAGCTCATTGGCGATTTGGCAATAACTTGTCATATCGCCTCACTCGAACAACGCGCAATGATGGATGCCCTTCATTCCTTATCGCTATATGCGTGGTCAATGTTCTAATGAAATATCTCGACGGATCCTTTGCACAATAATTCCTGCACGCAAAACTCGCGCATCAAGCCGCCCATCAAATTACTTTCGCCATGCAGTAAAATTTTTGATTGTTTTTATCCAGAACTATTTGAATGTGGAACAGTCTACCATTTTCTGTCTTTAATCCAACATACAATCTGTGAAAGTTTAAGGGTGACCATCAGCACCTCTGGCACTCTCCTCACGTTCCCTAATTCGTTTCCCTATCATCTTTGTACCATACTGTGCTTTGCATCATAAGGTATCCCCTTAACATGCTTTAATAATATATAAAAAAACAAGTGAAAAACCTAGAATTGGTTTAAGACCAATTCTTATGATACCCTAGAATCTAGATGAATGCACGTACGAAATTTCGTATGGTCACCCATTTGAGCAATTTTGATTTTTTGCAATGGTTTCTCGTATATATTTCTAGAACGGCTAGTCGGACAGAAAAAATGATTATAACTAATTTTATAGGATTTCTTATTCTGAAGAAGTTTTTGGTACAATAAAAATGTCTAGGACTGATCGTTTTCAAAGTACATGTAAAAAACAAACATTTTTATATGGCAACACCAAGAAGGGGTTGTCTGATTTAGTCCATTTTTGAGATTTTATTTGTTATTACTACGAAAACACAATGTACCAAATTTCAGCTTTCTATGTCGACGTGTTCTCAGGTAGTGTCCAAATATATCGTGCAAAACGAAATTTTTGTATGGCAACCCCACGAAGGAGTTGCCCGATTTGTCCATTTTCGAACTTAATTTTACTTTTTTTTAAATGTCCGTGTACAAAATTTCAGCTTTCTAAGTGAACGCGTTCTCGAGTTATCGTGCGCACGGACGGACGGACGGACGGACGGACAGACGGACATGCAAAAATCAAAATAACTTTTAATTTTATGCGGGGATGTCCAATCCATTTTGCTCTACCATCATTATTTCTGTGCGTTAAAAACGGAATGGCAAACTTAGTATACCCTATAGATTTCATCTAGGGTATAAAAATCAAACTTTCTTGACTTAGGTAGTGGTAAAGTTCGTATCTCTTTAGTTCCTATATTTTGCAAAGTTACAATTTATGATTAATTCGTCAATTTGAACAAAATGTGTTTCCCTATTTTTACTAACAACAATGGATGATTTGGAAGTTTTCCACCGCCATTATTTACAAACCAAAACAAAATAAATAATTTAACGCCTCGTTTGACTTTCGCGAGTGTCAAAAGTTGAACGTTGAGCAACTTTCTTCGACACGTATCTTAATGATAAATTTTGTGCATTTGACATTTGCGAGTGGTGGCGAGTGTCTCCGAACTTTTGAACTGTATCCAGCTTATACCGTTTTTAAACCCTCAAAAGAATCCTGGATCCGCCCCTGTTCATACGAATAACATTTTCAATGAACTTAATCATTTCTTGAGCGATACAAAAAGAATCAATCTTATGTTGTCAGGAAACATTTTACTACAAAACCTACAGATGAAAAAAATATTTGTTATACTACTTGCTTGTTCATAACTCACCTAAAATTATAGGTTCAATTACAACAGTTGAGTTGGTGACAACATCAGATGTATTCGCTCATCTAACACCACATCCTTCAAGAGATTAAAGTTAGATGATTGATGATATTTCCGGGGATAAATGCGTCTCACATTTTATGTACATATGTACGTATATACGGAATAAAAAAAATCAATTGCAAAACAGTAATAAAACCTTGCATTCAGTACATAAATTTCTATTTTTACCTAATATTTTTTGCTCCTTTTAAGTACCAAAATTTCAATATTTAACAAAGCACTGAGCCCAATTAAGTCGGAAACAAACAATTCCACGATTTATGATGGTATAATTAGATTTTATCAGAAAAGCCTTAAGCCACGAAGTATAGATCCTGTCTCTTTGTCAATTTAATTTTGTATAATGGAAATCAATCAAGGAACGAGCCTAAATAAATAATAAGTTTATTGAAGCGTCGAAATTAAACATGACTACCATGACCCTTTTGCATTTTATTCCTAGCCATAGCGCCAGGAAATTGTTTGTGTCGTGCTCTGCTCTACAAAGGCTTTTAACATTTGATTAAGCTCCAAGTCAAGTCACTGTGTATGTTGTTGTGCATTTTGACATTAAATATTTATTTTTAGTCCGGACCAAATTCAAATTGCCTTTATTATGTTCAATTTTCATTTTCAGCCAAGTTTTAATTTGATTATGGCGCTATCGTAATAATTTGATTGTGCAGTATTCATCAATTCCGACTCGATGGATGATGCTTAAAATAAGTCCACAGCATTTCTGACAGTTTGAAAGCATTTTGAATATATGTAAAAGCAGATGAAAATATATTTGTAATTTCCAATTCTCCATCTAAAAAAAAAAACAATTTTATTTATGACAATTTTACTATGGTGACAAAATGAAACTTTCCCTGTGTTCTGAGCTAGAGCAATTCTGGAATTTTGTGAATTCTGAGCCTTGGGGATGTGGAAAGTAACGATCCCTTTACGATTGCCAATCTTTTCGGTGATTTTTGTATAACTGCCTTTTCTAATACTGACTATGATATTAGCTTTAGTAATTGTAACCATTTGATGAAATTTTCATCTAGTTCTCTTCAGATGGGGGACCTTGTACCTGACGAGGAAACAATCCTGAAAAGCATTTCGGACTTGTCTGACTGCTATTCTAGCGGTCCTGATGGTGTTCCTGCATCTATGTTGAACAAATGCCGTCTGTCTCTTCCCCCTACCTATTCTGTGTTTTTTATTTAAATTATCTATCCGTACTAGTGTCTTTCTTAGTTTATGGAAACTTCCTGTTATAATCCTTATTCCCTTACACAAGAAATAAAGGAAGGAGGAACAATGTTTCTAATTATTGGCCAGTCGGCAAATTTTCATGTATTGCCAAGCTATTGGAAGCTCTAGTTTGTGACGTTCTAAATTTTCATTGTTAGTCCTAAGTTGGGTTCTTTCAGCATGACTTTACAAAAAGTAACTATTACCAACCAAGTAGAATTATCCAAAATCTGCATTCCCGCCATTGAGGCTGGCAAGCAGGTTGACTGTGTGTACACCGATTTCAGTATAGACCATATTCAGTATACCAAGCTCTCAAAACTTGGATCTCCTATTTTTTCCTTACATGGTTATGGTCAAACTTGTCTGACTGTACGCAGAGCATTCTCTTTCGAGGATTTTTTTTTCACTGCATTTACAAATATCTCTGACGTTCCGCAAGGTAGCCATTCCGGTCCGCTCCTATTCATTATTTATATTAATGAAGTGAGTCGAAATCTGATGAATTCCAACGTACTATGTTAGGCTAACTATGCCAAAATTGTTCGTACAATTTCGAATTAAAAGGACTGTACTCCTCTAAATTCCGACTTAGCCATTTTTCAAGATTGGTGTTCTACTAATCTTCTACCTTTGATATTAGTAAATATACTGCTATATTGACATAACTAAAGTTTCGCACCCGTTCCTTACTCTCGTTCTTCTTATGAGAATCATATCGATACTGTCATGAACAAAGCTAACGCAATTTTAGGTTTTGTGAGAAGATGATGTAAGGAATTCTATTATCTTTATGGCGCCAAATCTTTCAACTAATATTTTGTCAGACCTATCTTGGAGTACACTTGCCCTGTCTGGGCTCCTTTTTACTCGGTGCATTTTACTCTGATTGAGGCCATTCAACGAAGAGTCCTTATGTTTGATCTTCATGACCTTCCTCAGGCGTGCTAGACAATAATCATTTATCTATATTAGTTCTGCTTGATTTTACTAAAGCTTTTGACAGTGTTGACCACACACTTCTTCTACACAAGTTACATGATAAATTCTTTTTCTCCCGAACTGCAATTAGAATGATCAGCGAATTTTTATCCAATCGCTTCCAACAAGTCCTAGTTGATGGAGTTAAATCTAACTTCCTTCCCATCGATTCTGGAGTTCTACAAGGATCCATTATAGGTCCTCTACTCTTTACATTGTTTACAAATGATCTTCCGCATGTGGCAATGGATGCGAATTTGCATATATATGCTGATGACGTCCAGCTCTATCTGCCTATTGGATTGCAGGAGGACTGTGTTGCTCGCATTAATGGCGATCTAAATCGAATACCCACTTGGGTTGAATCTAACTGGCTCTTGCTCAATTCGAAGAAGTCGACCTGCATAGCCTTCTGCTGTGGGGTACTAGACACGGAGTTATTGCCTCCCATACTGCTGAATAATGAGATAATACCTTTCTCCGAAAAGGTGACTAGCCTTCGAGTTGCCCTTAACAGCAAACTAACCTACTGCGCTCAAGTTTGTAGCATATTCCGAAAAATCTATGGTGGCCTCCGCAGGTTATGGCTCTCAGGGAGGTTATTGTTAGTTGACCTGCGACTCAAACTGGTCAAGGCTCTGCTTGTCTCTCATTTTGCTTACTGCAGCACCGTCTTCTCTTCCCTCGATGCATCCTGTAATCGTAAGCTTAATGTAGCATTCAACGATTGTGTGCGTTTTGTTTATGGACTACGTCGCTTTGATCATGTATCACAATATATTCCCTCAGTTCTAGGGTGTTCGTTGAATGCTTATCGTGATGTCACTTCCCTAAGTTTCTTACATCGTCTAATAAACACACGTTCAACATTGTACGTATTCGAGCACCTGGGTATCTTGCAATTGCACCGACACTTCAGCCTACTTATACCCCGATTCCGCACACTATTTGAGCAACGCTCTTACTTTGTCCACATTGCACGTAAATGGAACTTTCTTCCCAATGATATTAGAACGATTGGCTCGACGAGGATTTTCAGAGAGAAATTAATTCAATATTTAATATCCACTGAAGTGGTTTGGCATGAGCTGGGTCCGCTCCTAAAACAACTGTGGGTTGATTTTTATCATATCTTCATCTTTCAATTCTTTTTCTTTTCTTTTTCTTATTCTCCATCTTTATATTAGTTTGATAATTGTAAGCAAATAGTTGTAAGATAATTTAATTTTTTTTTCTTTTTTATTTAGTTCTCCCCAATCAAAAGATATCTTGTTGTATACATTAAATAAATTATTGAATTGAATTGAATTGGTTCCATTGCTCTTCCTCCATACTCGCAAGGGCTTAATCTACCTTCATTAAATACCCTAGATAAAAGTAGTAACTGTCCCAGGGTTGCTTTTGCTTTGCATATTTTACAAGTCGTTATTAGTTCCCCTCAACTTCTACGCGGCTCTTAACGTTTAAACTCCTCCTTGCACCCTAGATATCATGACTTTTTCCAGCACTAACCACTAAGCACTGTATACATGAGCCGATATCTACAATATCTCGCCTTTTTCATTACATTTAAATACATTTCGTTTTATTATTGTTATTTCTATGAATTATTTTAAGGTTATGTAGTAATCAGTCTGTGGTAAATTGAGGAAAATTATTTTAAAGGTCAAATAAATTACTGCAAATGTAAATTTTTGGCAAATTTCAATTAAGGAATTCGCTTATACTTAAGAAAACCCAATTGGTTAACCCGCTCTAGATGAAAGGTAATGGAGTATCGTTGAATTCAATAATCATTGGAAACTTAACAGCATCTCACTCAATTTCTTCACGCATTTCGAAAACCGAAGAAAGCACCTATCACCCTCATTATCCCCGGTACCGTACTTCCATCATATCCTTTTTCTCGTCTGGAGCACATTCCACAACTATAATAATCGAAAGCCTAACCGCTATCAATATGTTGAGCATTATGAAGTTCAGTTTTGGGGAGCATAAAATTCCTTTTAGAATGTTCAAACTTTCCAACAGTGTACTCTCTTCATCCCATGTAATCGCTATCGATATTTCTTTGAAACCCTAATAACATAAACCTTCCCTCGGGGTCCTTTTCTTGATATGCATATATAGTTGTTATACGGACAAGAAAAGGAACCCTCTGCTAAAGGGGAATGAATCTTTTATATGGAGAAACCGTACCCGATTCCAAAATATTATCATGATAAGCTTCCTTCGGTATTACACTGCCCTTCATGTGATGCTAATAAATGTGAATTTATTTATCATTGGACTCGACGCTTCTGAACGCGTTTCTGATTTGTACTGAAATCTGAAATGTCCTTGTCGTTTCCATACGATAAGACTTTTATGGTGATGATGTGGGTGTTGTAAGTTGAGGAGGCTGGATATGCATGTGAAAAGTTGTTACATACATTTTGAGCATTTGAAGTTGGGCCAATTGATAAGAGATTTTCACTGAGGAGAGTACTATAACAATTTTATGAGTTTTGTGCTTTGGATCTCCTGTTCTTATTGGTCTTTTTGTTTATTTTCTTACTAATTACTTATAAGTAAGTATGAATTTTATTGACATCATTTTATGGATACTAAATTTTTGCGGTTCGGTATTAGCATAAAATGCGAAAACTAAAAGATATACAATTCTATAAGAGCATTTCGCTTGAACTTGGAACTTGATGTTTGGATCTTTAAAGTAGAACATGTTGCGGTAAAATTTGTTTGCAAGTTCGATGTAGATAAAGCTTTTTCCTTAATCGAAAAGGACGTACTACACTATACCAATATTACATATACATACATACATTAAGAGGTTTGGAATTTAAGTGCAATAGTGGAGATAAGGAACGGAAATTTGATAATTACTTGTTTATTTAAAAGATGTGTTGTTCTGTCCGCATACTGAACTCCAATCCGTCGATTAAAATATTTCCTAAAAAGATACAAAAAAAAACATCCACAAAGGAAATCACAAATTATCGAGATACCAAATCGACAAAAATAACTCAATACTTTTCTGAATTTTGAAGAAAATCCTCTACCCATATCCACGCTTGCTTCATGATGAACAATATTTCATCTGAAAGCAAATAGAAAATCACACTAATTACAGAAGAAAACCAATAAATAGTAAACTTACCAAAAATCTATCGTACGTCTGTATATTTACAATGTCAATGTCATCAAATGACAATTGTCACGATATGACGCCGCAGTCAAAGTTTAATGGAATACAACTTTGAGATCGAGCGTTGCAAGGCAACCCATTATGAAGACGAAAAATAGCGGTTCGCGGCGGCTATAAAAAGGCGACGAGCAACAGCAGAATCACCACAGAACCCTCAATAGCCCAAATTCTACTTATCAGTCCGTTCTTTCCCAACTCAAGTGCTTATCAGTGATTATAGATGACCAAACTAAACTGTTCTGCGATGAACAGTTTAGAAAAAGACTTCAGAAAATAACACCAGGCCCACATACCTTTGTTCTAGGAATCCGAAACTCCCTAAAATAATAACAAGCAGAGAAAAAACTCTATCACTTCCACAAGAAAGTCCGAGGTCTTTGCAACATTTTTCCAAAACACCTTCAAAGACAACATAAGCCTCAGAGACCCAACCTTATGTTTTGAAGTAGATAGGTGTGTTAGCACCTTTCATAGAGCTAACGAATCCATACCGCAAACCTTTTCGCTGTGGACAACCCAGCAATATACCGACACCTTCACAAACCTCTTCTAGCTCTACGTCTTAACTAAGACAATAAATAGATAGCAAAAACTCGAGCGGGTCTGATAAAATTTCAAATTCAATCATCAAAAATCTACCTATCATAGCACTCGATTTCCTCACAACCATTTTTAATAATTGCATAAAGAATTGTTACTTGCCGGAAAAATGGAAAATCTCACGAATTTTCCCCATCCCGAAAAATCTTCGTCTAAAGACATCAAGGAATTTAAACCAATCTCCTCCATCTTAAATTTGGGAAAGCTATTTGAAAAAGTTATTCAGTAACATATAACAATTACCTGTGAAGGAAAGAACATCCACCAAGATTCTGAATTCGGCTTCAAGCCTAAACATTCTACATTCCACCCTTTACTACAATTCCATACGGATGCTACAAGTGTTCTAAGGAGAAACGACTGCACGGTCGGGTGCTTTCTCGACGTTGAAAAAGCTTTCGCTTCAGTTTGGACGGCAGGGCTAATATTCAAATTAAATCAATTCGGGTTTCCTCCACACCTAAACAGATTTATCCACAGTTTCCTAACTTCTAGGAAATTCTATGTGGAACTCGATGACCACAAATCTCCGCTCAAAACAATTGCAGCAGGTGTCCCCCAGGGCTCCGTATTGGGCCCAATACTCTTCAATCTCTACACCTCAGACCAACCTCAAAACTAAAGTGGCACATCTCTCCTCTTTGCCGATGACTTCCTTACATACTCCCAATCTCGTTGACCGCTCTTGGCGGCCAATAAAGTCAACGTAGATCTCAGCAAGCTCGACGTCCAAAAACCCGAACTTATCTGTATTCGGAAACCTAGCATCGGGCGAAACGCCAAGTCGCTAAATCCAAAAAATTACGGCCGTCTTAAATGGGGGGGGTAATAAAGCCCACACAAACAGCGAAATATCCATATACCACTCATAAACAACTTACCGGATCTTCTAATACCGATAAATTTCAAATACCTCTCACCCTTGCTCTTGGCTCAACGGGATACTAGAAACATCTACCTCCACGAAGGTAGAATAAGTTTCTATGATACTAAAGGAGATTACTACAGGGGGTAATTCCAAATAACCTCAAGAACCCGGGAATGTCTCTGATGAAACCTGCCAGCATAGGAACTTTCCAGTCCTTAACTTCCTAAAGATCCCAAAACATATCCAATCCTTACTCCCTCCCAGCCTCCCAAATTAAATAACAAACTGTTGCGAAAAATTCATTAACTACAGCTATTGTGGCGCAACAGTGGTAAGAAAAAGAAAAACAACAACACGAGAGGTGATCAAAAACCAAACCAAGGATCAAAAAACAGAAAAGAGAAGAGATCGAATCGAACTGAGGGCCAAAGATAAGCTCAAACGCCCTAAGCAAGAAAATCCGAAGGATATGAAAAATCATCTAATAAAATCCAAAGAAGGAAGAAAATGAAGAAATTTGATAGCGCAAAAGCACTTGACTGAATGACTGACTGCAGAATCACCTCAGTCTTGGTTCAGGATTTACTCTCAACACATCCTCCACCAGAATTTAATCGGTTTCCCATCCTTTGCGAAAAATCTAATTTTTGCTTCCATCTAAGTAGGAATTTACTCCTGTTGTAGAAATTTACTTCTGCTTCACCTCCTACCATCTAAGTAAGAATTTCCTCCTACTGCAGACATTTACTTCTGCTTCACCTTTCCTTCCATCTAAGTAGGAATTTACTCCTGTTGCAGAATTCTACCTCTGCTTCATTTCTACGCTTCACCTAAGCAGGAATTTGCTCCTGCTGCAGAAATTTACTTCTGTTTCGCTTTCATCTACATCCGATCAGGAATCTAATTCTGCTCCTGCTATCGTATTCACAAGGGCAACACAGAAACTTCTATTTTTGCGCCTACACGGCACAAGACTTCAATTGTGTATTCCACGCATATATATCAAAATTTTATTTTGCTCATAAGTTTGCTGTAGGAATATTTAAATCCTGTGAATCTAATTTCACATTTAAGGAAAGTGTTTGGGGACATCTTCAAAAAATTTTTTTTTTGAATTTTTATTTGATTGTTTTTTTTTTAGTTATTATTTTCAATTATAGTAAAATTTTAAATAGTATTCGAGTGCATTTCAGAAGTTGTTAGCGAGATTATGTAGGCGATAGACTTTCCAATAAACGAGATTGAATGGATCTTCAAAACTCTGATGGCCATGGTTTATTCCACGGAAAAAATTTGTAACGGTTGTGAAAATTTTCAAAAATTCTGGAAATAAGAATTTGGCAAGGGAATCATAAATCTTACAAGCGACACGCACAACTTTAAGGACACACACAAAACACAGTGGCTACCAACGTCTCGACGTAAAGAGCTGACATTTTGCACACAGATTTTTAAAAAAAAAATATGCAAATTTAAGTTCGAAAATGGGACGAATATGGTAACTCCTTCGTAGGGTTGCCACACAAAAATTACTTTTTCCACTATATGTTTGAACACTGCCTGAAAGCGCGTCGATATAGAGAGCTGCAATTTTGTACGCGGTATTTTCATAGCAATAGTAAATCAAACTTCAAAAATGAACTTAATCTGGTAAACCATTTTGTCTGTTGCCATAGAAAAATTTAGAATTTTTACATATACTGTGAAAACGATCAGTCCTAGATGGTTTCAATGTACAGAAAAGTTCTTCAGAATACGAAATCCAATAAAATTGGTTATAATCATTTTTTCTATCCGACGGACCGTTATAGAAATATATGCGAAAAACCACTTCAAAAATCAAACTTGCACAGATGGGTAACCCTACGGAATTACATACGAGAATTCATCAGGACCAATTCTAGCTTTTTACTTGTTATATTTGAATTGCTCGTTTAAAATTGTATACCCTGATTACCCCCTAATTAACCCAAAATGAGTCCTTAAAATCGAGATTTAACTAAATCGTTTGTCCTGCATGAAAACAGTAGATACTCGTCATTCATCAAAGTCCAGTAATAATTTATCAATACCTCCCAAATAATTGTTCTTAACCAATAATTACTTCCTAAATATCTCCTCAATTAGCTTTCCAAAGTAAGATAACCGTAATTTAATCCATATCCAGGATTATTCACTAATTACCTTTTCAATAGCCCCTATGTGATTTTTAACTCGTAACTGCCACTATAATACGACCTAAATAATTTTTTTTTCTTTAAGTCGAGACCTAGATAAATCCTATTCATCCAAAATTACCCACTAAACCCCCCTATTAACTCGTTTCACCCCTAAATAATTTTTTCGAAACCTAGTCATAGATAAATTCCTTTCTGGCATCAGAAATTAGTAGTTAGGCCATTCCATCAAAATTATTAGTCAACCTCAAGATATAATTTTCAAAAATATCCAAAAATTTCCCATTTGATAGTAGTTGATATATTTATGTGTGTGTATTAGTTCACGTAGCTTTTATTAACTATTTGCAGTCTGTACACCTTAAACGTGTAACCTTCAATGAAAAGTCGAAATGACCATATAGTTAAAAGCTTAAAGCTCCCTGCTGGTAAAAGCTGAACACTTTATTTCTGCTGTTGTTAGTTTTCAGGAGAATGCCCAAGGCTGTAATCGCACGACGTTTGGAAAACGGAGAACAGCGTGAAAGTTCTTATAGAATTGCAGTTTCATTTATCCCTCCAATTTGATTTTTTTTTACAATGGTTGCACTACTCCAATGCTTAGAAGTTATACAAACTTTGGCTTCAGCTCTGCTATTTGTATGTAATTAGAGTTTATTCGATGAATTTTTTTACATATTATGCTAGCCAATGGGACGTGTATACGTCAGTGTACGCAAAACGCGAGAATGCGATTTTGTGCTAGAACACAAAGAGATGTACACAGTCGAGTTGCTGGAAGGTAACTGACGAACTCTGAACAGATGGTTGGCTTATTTATAGGCTGCCAGCACAGACAACCTAATAAGAAGATAGGAATCAGCTGAACAAAGTTGAAAATTTTCCGTGTTTTCTAGACCGAAATAGGTAATGGGTTTTCCATTAAGAACGCTCGAACTTTGAACTGAAATAAAACAACAGTTATATACAATTTGAATGAGTTTTTTAATTCAATGTAAAGTATGATTGATACCATTAGGTGTGAAATATAACATCAGTCAGATGACCGCCACGGCTCCGTTTCGTAACATGGACCCATTTTTTGATGAATCTCTCACATAAATCGGGCTGTATGTCAGCGGTAACACGTTCAATATTGTCTTGCAAAGCGTTAAGTGTTTCTGATTTGTTGGCATAACACACTGACTTTACATAACCCCAATAAGAAAAAGTCCAGAGATGCTAAGTCGCATGATCTTGTGGGCCAATTGACTGGTCCCTTTTTCGAAATAATGTATTCACCAAACTTTTCCTTTAGCACCCTTTTGTTGAAACCACTTTTCGTCTGCATCGATATCATCAATTTTTGGAAATAAGAATTGATTAAGCATTGCTCTGTAATGAATTCGATTGAGAACAACTTTGGCCCCTGCATCATTTTTGAAGGAAAATGGACCTCAGACCATAAACCTTTACCAATTGTTGAATTTGTTGTGGATTACTTTCACCACAAAATCTGCAATTTTGATAGTTAACAAAGCTATTCAATCAGAAATGTATTTTCTCACTGAAGATGATCTTTTTTTGCAAAAATGAGGATCAATTTCAAGTTGCTCTTAAGCCCAGTTAGCGATTATGCGACGCAATGTATGTTCATTGGGCTTTAGTTCTTGGGTCAAGTGAATCTTTTATGGATGTAGTCCGAAATTCTTACGCAAACTACAAGATTATTATTTTGACATTAAAATTCACGAAGTGCATTTAACGTTTCTCGCACCGATTCATTATTTTGATAATAATTTTTAATAATTTGCACGCGTTTTTCAATTGTGTATCTATCCATGATGAAATGGTACAATGCACTGACAATAAATATCACAAAAATTTTGATGATAGATTTTTAGTATTGCCACAGCAGAATATCAAAAATTAAGCGTCCCTATATATGTCATAAACTTTCGTCTTTTGCATTAATGGGAGGAAAAGAACTTGGCTATGCATTATTGCAGTGCGATTAAGACGAATAGTTAAAAACAAAAACTGACGGAACATAGGATTACACGAATGACAAAATCTTTTTGAATACATTCACAATCCTTTCAAACCATACATAATAATTTATATCGGGTCACACTACCTCACTATAAGGAAAAGATAAATTTCGCTTTGGCTAAGGTGCTGAAAAGAGGTGTAAAATTTCTGTCAAAGAAAATTCTCATTTTCCCCAAAAATATCAGAGAATCCATTCAATGGTGAGGCGTCCAAGGGTTCAAGGTGTTCGCTGAACACCCAGCCTGTACAAATATATATACCTCCAGTTAAAAATAAGATAAAAGTAATAAAAATTTATTTTATCTAAATTTGCTCTATTTTTACAGCCCTTATGCCTTTGCATTGCCGCCGATAATATACAAGGTTCTTACTCAAGGTATTCCCATTAAAATGTTGGCACATTTCATTTGATAGCCTGTGACGTAATTCTGTGACTAATGCATTTACATTTTTATAGGAAAGACAGAGAGAGGAGGGAGAATATTGTGTTTTCTGTACCGTAACTCCCTATACATTTTCACAATATTTCGTCACTAATGGCGGAACGTGGTTCGTAATGGGAATACCTTTTATTCCATATACCTTTGAACTACTGTCCCGCACCATAGTATCGGCGTTTTATGTAGAATTGGGGGTTAAGATTCATTTTCATCAAACATTGCTTATGTGGCCATTCAGGTAGAAAGTCTCAATTTTCTCTGAGTGGATTAAATCACTTTTTCCGCATTCGATTCATTTTTCCAGAATTCTTTATAAGCAAATTTTTTTCAAAATTTCTTCAGCTCTCCAGACAAACTTATGGGATCCAAATTAATTCGACGTCAGAAATAGGGACAAATAGTGCACCAATTCTTTGTTTGAAGTTAGGAAAGTGTCTAACAAATTTTATGAGTAAAATGGGCTAAGTGAAGAACACTTACCACGTTTACCAGTTGAGAGTATTAAAGTAGATTATAGGCGAGTGAACAGGGCCAGAGCTCCAATAGGTGCAAATGGAGCAGCTGCACCGGGCGCAAAATATTTGGGGCGCAAGAAAGATTTTAAATTTCAAGTTAATTTTTTTAAAAAAGAGCAATTATTATATTATTAGCAAGGCATGAGTTGAATCTCGTATACAGAATCAGAGTTGAATCGGTGCTCTGTAACTTAAAAGTATTTATATACATACTTTTCCTTTCAATAAAAAGAGTCTTCGTGGAATCACATTTATACTCCAAATTGTCCATTGTCCATTGAATAAGAAAGTGGTGCAATTACTGATAGAAAAAAGTCTAATCCAAGTAAAAGCTTTTGATTTTCCTACCAGTAAAAAAAGAAAATTTAGTTCTCAGTTTTACCAGAACGGTCAGACAGCTTCTAGAGCATTGTTAATATATTCAATTTTGGAAGATGCTGTATTTTGTCTCTTTTGTCTTCTTTTTTCAAAGAATAGAGAATTTAACTCATCTATCTATCTAATAAGGGTTATAGAGATTGGGGTCATTTATGTAGGCAATTGAAAGATCATGAAATTAGTTTATTTCATATGTCAAGTCTCAAAACTTGAAAGGACTTAGAACTAGGTTTAAAAACAGGTAAAATCGTAGACGCTGAATTGCAGAAGATAATGTCGAAGGAAATTGAGCATTGGCGAAATATTCTAAGACGCCTCATAATTTTTGTTCTGTATTAAGACCATAGTCTTTATCATTTAGGGGCAAATCTGATATTCTCTACGATAGGGACAATGACAACTTCCTGAAGTTATTAGGGGTAGTTAGTAAATTTGATTTAGTTTTAGCAGAAAATTTGCGTAGAGCTCAAAATCAGGAGACGCAAAGCAAATACCTTAGTAAATATATTCAAAATGAATTAATAGAGTTATTGTTCAATGCTGTGAGGAAAAGGATATTAGCTAAAATAAAAAAACACGAAGTATTTCTCAATTATTGTAGATTGTACACCAAACATTTCCAGGAAGAAACAATTATCCTTAATTGTAAGAATAGTGGACTGTGAAAATAATAAAATAAATATGTAAGAATATTTTTTAGGCTTCTTAATAGCGGAAGAGACCACGGGGGTCAGCTTAACTGAGTTGGTATTGAATGAGCTTTGAAAGTTATGCATACCTTTAAAAAACTGCGGAGGACAGGGCTATGATAATGGGGCAGATTTCCGGTATGCGGGCACGAATAAAATCGTTGGAGCCAAGAGCTTTTTGCAACACCCTGGTCTTGCCATTCTATTAATTTAGTAATAATAGATGCTGCACATTACTCTTCTATTGCAATTTCGTTTTTCGATATAATTGAAAGTCTTTATGTGTATTTTTCCAGTTCTCTGAGTAGGTGGTGGATTTTAAAAAATATTTAAAGCCCTTAAGCCTCTATGTGAAACTGGATGGGAGAAAAGAATAGATGCAATAAAACCTTTAGTACACCATCTGGGAGATGTGTATGAAGTTTTCGTCGAACTATCCCAAAGTGATGACTCAAAATCGAAGAACATGACAGAAATATTAGGTAGCAAAATAGTGGATTTCAAGTTCATTTCTTGTATTGTGATATGGTATGAAATCTTTGAAAATGTAAATATAGCTAGTAAGGACTTACAGAAACCCGATGTCTGTGTAAAAACCACAGTGGAAATACTGAATCCTACGAAAGGCTTCTTAGTAGAACTGAGAACTGACGAGAGTGTCCTGGCTTTTGTTGAAAAGGCTAAAATAATTGCAAATGCCCTGGAAGTTCCTTGAACTTTTCCACGACGCTCGGAATTACGGTCAAGGAGAACGAAGCCCCTTTTTTCTTACGACGGAAGGGATGATCTAATATTGGATCCCCAACAGAGATTTAAAGTAGAATTTTCCATATCGGAACGGTTCGAGCAAATTAAAGAGCATAATAGTATTTTCGAATTTATTTATGACATCGGAAAATTCGAAAGTGATATAACAGCAATATCGGTTCAAGATTGCTTGAAATTAGAGGAAAGGTCGTCATTTAATAATAGTACTGAGATAAGTGGCTTGTAATTATTTGAGGAGATGAAAATGTTGGCCACATTAGTAAATATAAATAGCTCATCGAAAAAAATCATAAATTTTATTTTTGAGAGAAAGCTTGAAACTCTTCTTCAAATATCTTAATAGCTTTAAAAATTGTATTAACTTTACGTGTAACAATAGCATCAGCGGTGCGTAGTTTTTTAAAACTTAAAATAATTAAAAAAATTTTAAGATCTACAATGACCCAAGAAAGATTGTTAGGATTAGCAACAATATCTATAGAAAGAGAATTAACTGAAGATTTGGACTGTGATGAATTAATTAATGATTTCGTGAAAAATAAGGCACTGCGAATAAAGTTTATGGCACCTTAAGATTATGACGACCCAAATATTATTTTATATGCAATGGATGATTTCCGAAGTCTTTTGTTTCTTTTATTTGTTAAATTTATGAATTGTTAGTTTTATTCACATATTTTATTATTATTATTATTGTGTTTTCTTTTTTTATAAAATATAGAGAAATTTGTTTAGTTATTTTTAGTAGTTTATTTTGTTACTGAAAAGCGAAATTTTTGGTCTCGCTTTCCACTAGGCTTTTATCTGGCCATTTCCTTATCCCGCTTGTTTCGATTTTCTAATTTGTTACAGTAATGAATAGTAGTAGCTACCGAGGACTAGGGCTGATGGGGAAACCTCGTAAAAAAAAACGCATCGTATGCTCTACCTCTTTAGCTGATGTGGAAATGAACATAATGTTGAAATTTAAAAGTAAAATTCTTAGATCCGGATTTTCGTTTAACCTAAGCTCAAGTTTAGTACTATTAAGTTGCTTTGCCTCAAACGCCATTTCAGATAAAAACGAGAGGTATAATTTTCAGTGTAAATATGGCGCATTCCATTTAATTAGAGTTGCAGTAGAATATTTTAATATTCAACATGCTATTTGATGGCTTTTTTACTAGACAAAATGAGGCGCCAAAAAAATAGTCTGCTCCAGGCGCCTAATTGGTCAACTCCGACCCTGCGAGTGATTCACTAGATGCGCTTGAAATTTTAAATTGAACTATTCCATTCAATCCATATCACTATAAATTGATGGTGATTTCAGTTTGAATTAAAATTTTATTAACTATTCCGCTTATCTACCGAAAAAAAGCATATGCATTTTCATATAAAATTCATTCCTTTATTCTGTGAGCCTTACGATCATTTCTTCAAAAAACCCTTCCTTTCAATTTATTACTAAAATAAAATATAAATAAATTAAGATTACCCAAAATTGATTTAATTAATATTTCCATTTTATATTTAATTTATTTTCAGGTGAAAGTTTTGCTGAACTACATCATGGCGGATGCTCCAGATTGATGCAAAGCCCTCAAAACATTTTTCTCATAATCGCCCTTCTAACACTACTCAAAATATTTTCGTTGACAAGGTAGGAATTTCTCTGCACACGGTTATTATAGAGAAATTTTCCTATTGGCTCGAGTAACATAATACAGGGAATGTTTTGTATCGATTTCATTCGATAAGCTTGATAAGCTGTAAGAAAACAATTTGATTGACAAATTCAGAATTTCATTTTTGCGATTTATACTATAAAAAGCTCTCAGTGCACTTTTTCAGAAGTAAACTACATACGTCTCTATATACTCCTAATCGACTCTAATCGACTTTGAAAACAATTTTAAATTAGTTAATGACAAAAACGATAGAAAACAAAAATAAAAATTTTCAATACCTATAGAATATAAGTAAAGAACAACATCAACAAGAACAACCACTTTAAATTTTGTGATAAAAACATCGAAATCGATACAAAACTAATTCTTAGAAGAAACAAAAAAAAACATAAACATCCCGACAAAATT
The DNA here is from genome assembly GCA_963930735.1 of Dioctria linearis. Classification (NCBI taxonomy): domain Eukaryota; kingdom Metazoa; phylum Arthropoda; class Insecta; order Diptera; family Asilidae; genus Dioctria; species Dioctria linearis. The sequence continues at coordinate 197,022,983 of OZ005743.1, read as the reverse complement.
GAAAAGTAAAATCTCGGAATTTTTCCTCAATGTGTGGTTAATAATAGACGAAAATCAAGTAGATCTGAATAATTTTAACAAATTGTTCAAATCGCAATTAATAATAAAAGGAAAATTAACCAAATTTACTTAAATTTATAGATGAAATTAAACAGCAGCGCTCTGTAATTGAATTTCATTACACTGAGGAGAATCACGCAAACCCAAATTGAAATTTCATGCATGCCAGAACATAGTGCACCGGAAATGGTGCACTGAAATAAAATAAAATGTAATTAAAAGTATTTTACATGAAAACTTAACGAATGAATTATATTAATTGATAATTTTGTAAATAAAGTAAAATTACACACACATCATCCAATTAACACGCAAAACGGTCGGCCGACATATACATATAAAAGTAAAAGGAAAGCAGCAAAATCGTGGTGTTGTTGTAAATTTTGTAAACGGAACGAAAGAAGGATCAAAATAAAAAATTAATTAATTTTGCGTAATTGGACAATGTAAAAACAAAAAAATAAAAAGGAAAAAGAGCATTTTACGATGCAAATAAGAGAAGTAAATTCATTTAGTAGTTAATAACCAGAAATTTAGCATTAAATACAAGACAACAAAAACAGAGTAAAAAGAGTTTTTATTGTAAAAATTTACAATAATTACAACATCTGTAGATAGAAAGTGATTTTATTTTTTGATCAATGAGCGACTTACTGTTAAGTTTGATCCACCGGAACCGTAAAGAAGTTTTATTTAATGCAAAATTATTTATTTTTTACTTTTGTTTTATATTAATGTCACTATTAGCGATAATTTAAGCGATTATCTTACTTCTGTTTTGTCGACAATTATTAAATTGCGAGAGTGTGGAGTAAATATATTTGTTATTTAAATGTTCAATTTTTTTATTTAATAAATAAATTTTGTACAAATGTTTTTATAATTGTTTTTCTTTTATAAATAAAATTTTTGATAAAATGTGGAAGCATCAATGCAACTTATTGTTAAATTATTTCTTGCATAGTGAACAAGGTATAACATTACGGCTGTGCAGTAACAATCTACTTTAATAGAGAGTTTTGCTCTGAAATAAATTTTCTGCCAAATTTGCAGCTCGAGTATTGAGGGGCAAACAAAAAACTCTTTACAAACGTTTCGTAGCAGCTGTAACCATATACTCATCAGTATGGCTTGATTCCTGCCAGCCGTATACGCATCAAATATAATCCACACTTAAAAATTATTTTAAGTGCATATATGTGGTCAGCTTAACTGTTTCTTTGACGTTTACAGCATGCAGGAACCAAGCCGTACTGATGAGTATATAGTTACTGCTGATACAAAGCGCCCTATTTTGCCTCTCTATCTTTTTATCAAATTTACTTTAATCTCATAGTGTTTTTGCTTTTGTCAAATGAAAAATATCAACAACATGTGTTAGCCACTTATTTTATATTAGATAAATTTGTTTTTTTCTCGTATTATTAATTATTATAAGATTTACTACATTATTCGAATTTTGCATTCTTTTTTTATACCCTAGATGAAATTGTAACGCATGGAAATAATGCTGCTAGAGCAAAATGGATTGAACACCCACGTTTAATATGTATAATAATATTAATATTAATATGATTTTTGTATGTCCGTCTGTTGCTCTGTCCGCCAGTCCGTTTGTCCCTCTGTCCGTTTGTACGTCTGTCCATCCGTCTGTGTGCACGATAACTTGTGAACGCATTCACTTAGAGAGCTCAAATGTTCCATAAAAATATTCAATTAAAGTTCGAAAATGTCACAAATCGGGTAACTAGGTATATACCTACTTCGTGGGGTTGACATACATAAATTTCCTTTTTCATCATATATTTGGACATTGCCTGAAAGCGCGTTAACTGAGAGAGCTGAAATTTTGCGTAAGGGGTTTTTATAAAAATAGCAAATATAATTTTAAAAATGGGTTAACTCGGGCAAGCCCTTCTTGATGTTGCTTTATAAAAATGTATGTTTTTTACGTATACTGTGAAAACTATCAGTCATAGACATTTCTAATTGTACTGAGAAGTTCTTTAGAATATAAAATTCTACGAAGTCGTATGAAATTCGTTATATTCATTCATACTGTCCAAGGAACCGCTCCAGAAATATATTCGAAAAACCACTTCAACAATAAAACTTACATAGAGAGGTGACCATACGAAATTACTTACGTACATTCATCTAGGGTACCACTTTAATTAGGGTTAGACCAATTACAGATTTTTGTTTTTTTGTATAATTATTATTAATTTTGGTATCGCTGATCCTTCATAAAAAACACTAAGAGTCAGTGAGTATGTAGAGGAAGTGTGAGTAATGTACTCACTGTTTCTTGGTTTTACTATACCTTTGTCTAATACTTTTACAGACTCATCGCAGACCCAGATATTAAATATGCAAATTAACTATAAGAATACCAAGGTAGAAAAAAGTTCGAAATGAATGAATAAGTTTCCATTCTACAGTGCCGTACTTATTTGTTGGGGGGGGGGGGGGGGGGCGGAGAGTGTGGGGAGGTTCCCAGAAAAACCTGCCGCTACCACCAGCCATATACAAAATTATCTTCGTGCCTACTTACAAAACGGCCGGCACACTCATTCGGTCCTGAACGGACCCTTACATCACGTACCTACATCCATTTGGAAGGCGCAGATGTTTGGCCTTCACTGCTTGCCCCAACCACCTAACTGACTCTGAGGGCAGATAATTTTCTAAGTCCCTGTGCCGACCTGAAAAGAAAGGAGTAGCGGACCTGGTCGACCCTCACATTAAGAGGGCTCCGGGAGAGTGAGAGGAGAAATGAAAGATTGCGAAAACAAATTTTAACATAAGTTCATCGTTATTGATAAGGGACTCACATCACTAATCATATAGGCCAATACGTGGACACGTATTCAGGTAAGCAATCTGGTGACTGATTCGTGGAATTTATCACATTGGTGCCTTTATACCATAATATACATAAGTATAAACTTAATGAACGCTCTGATTTTAGTCATATATACAAAAAAGGAATATAATTTAGATAATATGAATGAAAAACTCTTGAGAACAACTTACGCTTATCTACTGGGCTTCCACTGTAGAGGCGCCTCCAAGGAAGATCCGCATGTCGCATGATATAAATTATTGACTTGAAAAAAACCTTATGAGTATAATGAACTATCTGTAGGTCTTTATTCTATCACTGACGCTGGAGCTTCTGAACATGCTCACTTCGCTATGCGAAACTGTGCCATTTTTGATAGCATAACTTCTATACTGGAGGACGATATCCGAGGTGCTGTACATGCTCACTTCTTTTATGTAGTGATTTGCGATGTCTATAATTTAAGTTTCCTGGCGCGTAAAATAGGGATGACAACCGATGTGATGTTTACAGGGCACACACTATTAACTAAGGCCTGAAGATTTTGATCCTTTTGGATATATATATGATGTGGTGCACATGTTCACTAGGGTGGAGCAAAAACAACATTTTTGAATTTTATGTAGCCTATATGCGGAATAGTTGCCTTTGGTTAAATGTAATTATTGTGCCAAATCTCATTTTAATCGTATTTGTCCTTTGGCTGCCAAAACGACCTTGTTTTTTTAGCTTTGTACTATAAATAGCCAAAAAACTTGCATAGTTTTTTAAGTGAATGCACATAATATTTAGGCCGATTCGACCTCTTACTATTTTAATTTTAATACAAATTGACCATATTCTTCGGAAATAATCATCTAGAGCCATGCCTTGGCAACAAGCGGATGGGCTAGTTGCAGGGCAAGGTGCTTCAATTTAGCAGTAGCAGAATAAGTTTATTGTTATATTATATCTATAAGAAAAAAAACCTCAAACGCGTTTAGACTCGTTCTGTCCGATGTTTGGTGATCCAAAAACGTTTAAAGACAATATGCTTCCAACCTAAGCCGACATTATTAGATATTATTTGTTTTTAAAACAAGAACTTTCAAATTTAAATAAACAAGAGCCGAGTTTGGAAAACAGTTCAATTTCTGTATTATCTGACCAACAAATTTTACACAATATAAAAGAGTATTACAAGAAATATCATTATATTAAAAAGCCTATAAAAAAAAGGATGACAAGTTAAATATGTCACAAAACTATTCGTTTTTGAAGTGTTCTTGTAAAATTAAAGTAGCTATAAATGAAAGGAGCTTTTTAACAAACCAGAGAACTTTAAGGAAAATGGTTATTGGCAAATTTGGTATAAAGACAAATAACATCCTTGAGAAAAGATTAGAGCGTAAAAAGAATGCTGACTAGAGAACGAAGCATAAATCCAAATAGGACGATGACATTTGTCAAGTAACATCGAATTCCTGGAAAGATTGCCCCAGGAACCGCAGGAGCCCCAGTGTTTCGTCCAACCCGCATCGACTTTAAAGTTCCAAAAAATGTTGGTATCTTAAACGCGCCTTCTACTTCTAAAACTCCCCTCTTTAGCACAGGCTTGTGATCGAACAGGAGCTTCAGACAGATCTGCAATTCTTGTTAATACTGCCCCAAAAAAACATGGAAATAATAACAGCGGAAGAATCATCCAAAATAATAGACCGGAGTAAAATTAGGGGAGAAAAAGTTAAGACTCGTAAGAATTTAAAAAAGAAGCATGAAGAAGAAATAACCTGTGTCTATGGAATATATTTTGATGGAAGGAATGATAAAACTTTGATTCAAGTAAGGGAAGGAGATACTCTTTCAAGAAAGATAATCACAGAAGAATATACAGTGTTAGTTTCAGAATTGGGTTCGGTTTATCTCGGTCACATAACTCCGTCATCTGTTAGTGCTAAAAATATTAAAAGAAGCTTATTGGAATTTCTGGAAAGAAACATAGATATTTCCGAGGTGCAAGTAATTGGATGCGACGGGACTGCGGCAAATACACGTTATAAAAGTGGAATAATACGGCAACTTGAAAATTCTTTGCACGGCCTCTGCAGTAGTTTGTGTGTTTAGTGCACGCTAATGTACTGCTATCTATTGCAGTATTTAGATGGAAAAACTACTGAACCAAATTGGAAATTGGAAAAAAATTAGAAAACTGCGAAAAACAACAGGTTGTGCAAGTTAAAAAAAAATAGATGTTAATTTTCGTGATATGGATCTTACCGAACAATTTCGCCAAGTCTAACACAACGAGAACCAGGCAAAATGGCATACTCAAGATGGTTAACAATTGCCAACAGAATCTTGAGATTGTATGTTTCTACCGAAAATCCTTCATACAATTTAAATATAAATACAGAATATATTATGAAAGTCTGCGCACCCACCTGATTTGCACTTAAGGTCATTAGGTTGCACTTAAGGTCATTGACGAAAGGAAGCATATTAGAGAAGTAGGTCTTCCGAAGATATTAAAATGCAGACAAGCAAAACATAGTGAAAACCAAGTTCGTCGATTTGATATTCCCCATTTTAATTTTAATGCAGATGACTACTTTGAACTAGTTAACTGGCAGTCAATAACACTTACAGAGCCGCATCTGAGAGTAAAAATGTTGAACAGTGATCTCCAGGAAATGTTCTATAAAGTTCCTAATGAAATTGATATTTTAAAATTTCTGTGTCATTCCCAAGCCGTGGAACGCTGTATAAAATTAATTATTAGTTACAGAAGCATCAGCGGCAGTATGTGGCTATGAAGCAAGAGATGGATTTATTAGGACTAGAAATGCCTCCAGAATATCCCTACCAAAATTCGAGACAAAAGATCAGTATCACCAAGTTTTTAAAGACAACTGAATATAAAGATAATGATTAAAAGGGTGGATGTTTGGTGAACTCGACTTGCAGCCACCTCCACGGGACGATTTCTGGGTTATTTCATTCAGGAAGCAAGTTTTCTGGATAATTATTATGAAAATAAGCGAAGAGCTGCGTAAAAGTATTTCACTTTTTTTTTTTAATTTAGATGTCAAATTGGCAGCCCAAGATGAAGTCTCAGCAAACCACTTTTTGTATAGTAATTCACTTCTAAAAGAGTCAACTATTCCATATATAGGCCAAGTGATTACTGGAAAACAAATTTGTTTAGCAATTTTCGCTCCACCCTAATGTTCACTTCCCTGACTTAGTGATTTGAGACTTCATGAAAATCCGAGTAAGCCGCCTCCACCTAAAAGGTGGAGTGCACTGATTTTAAATTGATACACCTTTTCAATCACTCCAGGTGATTTAGACTTGCCAATTGAAGCAGCTTTAACCAGTCTGCTTCTGGAAAAAATCTGTATTTACGGTGGCCTGGGAATTTTACTGACATTCCCAATCCTCCGCAGTCTCGGGACATCGTATCCACATCTTTTTGGCGATCCAGTTGGATTTCGCTACCCTTTCCTTTTTCTAAAAATTGTTATGTTAAATTTTTTTTATTGTATTGGCACTTTATTGAAACTTACATGAGAAATTAAAATTCCGTTGCCGATGCTTTTAGTAATTTCCGATTTTCTTTCATAGTAGGCCATGCACTTTGCGCGATGAAGATGAACAATCAGACAAATGTCTATATTCTTCTTCTTCTTTATCGAGTCGCGAGTTGCGACGTAGATCTTTGCCACTCAGGTGGCTATGGGCTGCCATAGACGTGCGCTTCGCTCAGTGTAACATATTGCTACATACACTACGCTACGACCATAACAACTTATTTTCGTAACATTTTATTTTATGAAAGTACTATTTTATATGTACGATCAACTGAGCGATAATATCTTATGAGAGACTAACTTAATAGATAAAAACAAAATATTTGTAAAATCCAATTGGTCATTAGTCAAGAAAATACCTTTACTTTCTGTTGCTCGTATTTCTTTAATTACATTATGATTAAGAACTCTCCCTCCTTATGGCTCTTTTTTAGGAACGCAATCTTCGTGAGTCTAATTTACCTCAGTCATTACCGTCTTTATGTTCCAGGCCATAGGAGTTTTTATTACTGATTCTTGTCTTAATTATTTCTTGGATCTTGTTAGCGTTAGTGAAGGGAAATTGGTTATTATTTAGAGCATTGTTTATATTAACGAAATTTACCCACTGAGTGGATGTCTTGGTTGTTGGAGTGTGGGGAAATAAATTTATGTACTTCTTGCAATAGTTGTGCGTTGTGTGACGGGAGTTCTTCCTTGTATAAAATCTCACAGTAGTCTTCAAATGCATTTAGTTTTTCGGGTGTTGACGTAAGATCTTGGTTATTAGTAGGTACTGACTTTTTCAGGTGTAGTTTTTTACTTTTTCCGTATTATCCTTTGAATGCCGCAGGGGCCGGCGTAATTGCCGAAAAGCGGTCTTGGAAGCGTTTATTCATGTATATACTGACTTTTCCCTCTATGATTTCTTTCAGACAGTTTATTCTAGCTGAGAGCTGTTGATATTCTTGTGAGTTCCTATTATATGTTCTATGGAAGATTTTTTTAAGCTCTCTGCTCCAATTTTGTTTCACCTTGATAAGCTGTTTTATTTCAGCTGGTATATTTTTAAATTTTTTATCTACAGGTATTACTTTCTTTATGTGTCTGCTTTTAATAGTTGTTATACTGTCTTTAAATTTTCCAATCCAGTTATCTGTTTCTGTGTTACTTAGGTTGGTGTTGACTCTTGAAGCTTGTCCTAGTTCATCTAGGAGGTCTGTCTGGAAGTTATCCCAGTTTAAATGTGCAGTCTTCAACTGTTTTTGGTTCGCAGAGTGAGAGTTCAGCCTCCCCCAGGTTTATAGTTAGTTTGACCATATAGTGGTCTGAAAATGGCTGGTGGGTATCGCATGAGAATAAATGAAATAGTTCTCTTGAGTTTGTTTCAGTTGTTAAAAAGAAATCTAAAACCGATGCCCCTTGTGGGAATGTAGGACGCCTTGGAGAGATTATATCTAGGTTAGCTGTTGAGCCAATTTCACTAATCCAAATTTGGAGGCGTATACCATTAGAATTAGTTCTGCAATCCCCCCATCTTGTATATCTGGCATTCCAGTCTCCTCCAATTATGATGGAGTCGAAATTCTCACCCATATATTTTATCGTGTTAAGTGTGTCTAAGAGCGTATTTGCTACGATAGAGGACTGGATGTAAATCTTTCCTATAAGGATTTTTTTAATGTAATTGTTTATAAACATTTCAGCTCCAGCCAGAACTAGGGGTGTCTGGAAATTTTATGTCGATATATAAGAAAATTTGATATTGTTTTTATTGATTAAGGCTACTCAAGGGATTTTATCTACCCCCATAGTGATATACTGTGGGAAAGTTAGATCATCTCTGTCATTTACTTTTTATTCTGAAATGGCTGCGAACTCGGGCTCATGTTTCTTTAGAATTTTTACAAGGTCTATTCTTCGGGACTTATTAATTAATGATTGAGCATTTAATTCAATTATTGAAATAATCTGATTAGACATTATGGCACGTGATAAGAATAAAAAGTAACATGGCCGTCCCTTTTCTGGGAGATAGAGTTATATTTTGATAAAGAGTCAATAAAATTATTGATTTCCTTCAAAAGTTCGTGGATGGATACTCCAAATAAATCATTTGTGAGGTTATAAAACCCTTGGATTTTGTTATTGTCTGGGTTGCTGCTTTTAGGTATGCAGGGAACATTTCCCACATTATGGTCGATAAGGGCGTCTTTGTAACTAATTTGCCTTTTGACTGAAGAGTGTTGAACATATCTTCTGGAAGTATAGCCCGAGATGATTGACTTGGCTCTCCAAATTCTTTCTCTCCTGTCATTTAGATATTTTTTGTAGATCGGATAGCCTCTATAATTTGCCGGGTGGCCAACCTGCCCGCAGTTCACACATGCAGGAATTGCCTCGGCAGCTTTATTTGATGGACATCCTTTCGGTAAATGCTTTTGAAGGCATTTTACGCATTTGTATTCTCTCAGGCAGTTTATTGCTAGGTGAACCAAATTGTTGGCACCTGTAACATAGCACAAGGCCCTTGGTTTTGACTGCTTCCCATATGAGCCGCTGACCTAGGAAGTATTTAGTGCGTAACATATGAGAAATGTCCTGGGTTCAATTGAATCAAAAAGCTATCTATTTGGTAATTTTATTTTTTGGAACTTGGGATTTGGAATCTGGTTATTTTTTAGAGATTGTTAGTGGAAAGAGAGTGCTAAATTCTTTTTCGACATCATCCGTCGTGGTGGAGACCTTTAATTAGGAGGCTGATTGGCTTTTCAAATGATGCCCTATATGTGTAGCATTCTATTTCATTTTCTGCGAATAACTTTAGGAATTTTTGTTTTTCCTCACTATCTCCTGGATATATTTTGGAGGTGGATGGGTTTGTGTTCACGAATTTGGCTTTTAGTTTATAATCATAAATATGTATTTATATAATGTCTTACCATTGATATTTTTGACGACAATTGGTGATGTTTCTTGCTTTCTCGGAAAGTTCACTTACTTCACCTGTACACTTTTATTTCGCAACTTGGAGTTTTGTAAATTCAATTGCTCAATAAGTCTTACATTACTAGTATTGTTAGAGTTCGTTATATGTTCAACAAAATCTAAGTTGTTGTCATCTACATTAAAATCTAGAGGACTAAACCTGTTATGTTCCATGGTCTGCTTCTCTATGATTGGACGTTGTGTTCTGTTGTTGTTCCCGTATTGCGGGTCGGATCTTTTCCGTTTTTCGTCTTTAATGTTTTGCCACTCGCATTGCTTTACAGATGTCTTATTGCCATTATTATTTGCGTTTACATTAACCTGGTTCTTCTTGTTTTCTGTAAGGTCTCTCATGTCTTTTATAACTCCTTCACTGATTATTTGTTTCCATTGGTGTGGTAGTTATATATGTCAGTGATAGAATCGCGTAGCACGTGATTTATTTTGAGGCTGCGTGTCAAAATGACAGTACATTTTTATTTGAAGTGCGAAGTTTTTATTTAATACCAAATTTTGAGTGAGTTATTTACAGTAAAATAGTTGATTTTATTTTATTTAGCAAGAAAGTACATACCGAAACGCAGGAGCAAGATTCGTCGGTGGGTGTGACCGGTTTATCAAAAGAGGGCAAAGTGAGGTTTTTATGAAACAATATTCAAGTATATAAAAAATCATGATAAGGAATTGTTTTTTTTAAATATACGAGAATGCAGAAGCTTTACTATTATTCCCAATGGTTGAAAATGCTCTTATTGAATCCTGAAATAGACGTCCAATGAGCCATCCCACACGAGTATGATTGATGCATTATATATACCGGTTTTCTAGGGAAGAGGTAAGAAGAACCAAAGAGATATATCTACACTTTGGAGAGATATCTTTTTGCTTCTTCTCACCTCTTTCTCAGAAATCCTCTTTGCGTACTGCATCAGGAATACTCGTGTGGGATGGCCCAATAAGTGCTCAATTTCGCCTGGCGGTAACCTTAGCGTAAATATTTCATATGTATGATTAGTACATCTGCTCATTTGAACTGTATTTCAGATATTTATCACAAGTAGTTTTTAGGCATTATCTTGCTTGGACTTTCCGCATGGGCATCAGAGCAATAATATTAGAAGTAAGCAACGAATTGTGGAAAGTCCTTTCTTCGACGTATGTAACCCCATTGAATATCGTCGACTGGATGACAATAGCGCCAAAGACTTGAAAAATAAATGGGAAATGCCGAATTGCATTGAAAGCATTGATGGAAAGCACTGTACAAAGAAAACGCCCCCCAAATTCAGAATTGCAATATTACAATTACAAAGTGCACCTTAGTCTTGTTTTGTCGGATGTCTGCGAAGCCAATTATGTCTTCTCAGCTGTCGACGTGGGTGTATATGGTAGTCAGAGTCTCCATCACTCTTCCGTTTATCTTTTTTAATAACGAGTTATATGTTCCTACGTTGCGTAGATTGCTAAAATCAAACACCGTTACACCGTTTTATTTCGTAGCTAACAACGCGTTGAGATTGAGATCCAATTTAATGCGACCATATCCTGGGCTCTTAGTAGAACCTAAGAACGACAATTTTAACAGGTGAGTGTCTCCAGCCAGTTGCCAGACGTGTGATTGAAAATGCTTGTAGCATATTAAGTGCACGTTGACACATTTTAACTACAAGCATTGAATTTCATCCTAAAAGCGCAGATAAAGTTATTCTGGCTTGCGTAGTTTTACATAACTTAGTGAAAATCACAGCCAGCATCTATAAATGTGTCAGGTACAGCCCATAAAATTATGTAGACTCCTACAATGAGGATGAAAACTAGATCTTGGGGCATTGGCGTAAGAAAGGATCAGTTTGGAAAGTATTTTTCATATCCGTAGCACCCATAACAGCACGCGCGAGCCTTTAGCAGTCCGAGAAAAATTGACGAAATATTTCCTAATAAAGTAGGATAGCTGTAAAATATCTCCTTTTAGGCACGCAGAACTAGAAATCAAAATAGAAAATTACAATTTACCGATCTGTAAAATTTAAAAATTATTAAAACTATGTTCTCAATTCAATAAATTTTTATTTATTGGAAAACGTTTTCTTCTCATCGTTCAAAATTTTCACTAATTCAATTCTGAATCTATTTTTTTTTTTAATAATTGAAATTGTTTTTAGTGTTTTTACCAAGCTTTTACCGAACAACTTGCGTTCGTCATCATGCTCCGCCTCTGGTTGTACCATGCATGCGCGAGTTGATGTTCTTTCAATTGCTTGCAACAATTCGAGTTCGTTATCACTGCGGACTCGTTTCAGGCGAGGAGTCCGCTGTTGAAAAACTCTCGTTGGAGTCCGTTTGGCGTTCTGGTGGCAGTGGAGAACTCAACAACGAAACAGTCGAAAACATTGAATCGTCACCAATGATTTCGGAGTCTACTGCTGTATGTAGTTATGCCGGCATCGGCGAATTCATTTCGCAGGAATAATTGCTAGTTGTCCTATTCGGAACATGAGGGAAACTACATAAGGGCTCAACGATTTCCACTTCTTCTTGAATTCTTCAGCTGTAATATGACCAACAAATTAAAGGTCATGCTCTTGGTCGCAATCTCGTTTTTATCTTTTTAAAATAGAACTTACCATTATGGCCAATTTCTGTCCCAACTTTAATCAAAATTTCTGGTTTCTTCTTCCTATTTATGTATTCTGGGTGTTTTTAGATTCAACAGAACTTCATAATTTTTAATGATCTCGATTAAATTTTCTGCAACTATCATTTTAATCAAAGTAGACACGACTTTCCATTACAAAGACAAACTTCGAATTACTTTTAAATGTATGGCTGACGTCTCTCATCGATGCAGCGCTTGTAGCTGTAGCGGAAAGTAAAAAAGTTCCATCTTTTCCCTGCAGCTAGAGTAACAGCTGCAGCTAATACTGCATATTCGATTGACACTTTAGACCAGCCGTGGAACGAACTTTGACAGATTGTAATACTACAATGAGCTACGCGCTGCAGCTGCACACTTTGTTCCCACCCTTAGTTTCATCGCTTCTTTCTGACTACACATAATATCTGCCATTTTCAAGGCTGTTGGTTTAACCCTTGTGTCAACACCACTTCTTACCTCCTCAAATCAACACCTGCATCACCGATGGTACCCATACATTTTGCATGGTAAAGTTTCTGAGTTGCATGTAAATAGGTGAAAAATGAGGTCTGTGGGTAACAAATGAAAGATCTAAATATATTTATTGAATTTATTATTTATTGTATGACATTGTCAGAAAAAAGAACAGGTAGTACAGGCTACGGACGACATTTACAGTTCGACAATTTCAGAAATAGTATGAAAAAAATGAAAGTTATATTGGAGTTAGATTTTGTACATAAATAATTAATGACTCAAATTTATTTGTATATTATCATGTTTATTTCACAAATTATAAATTATTGCACTTATTTGGGACAGCTGTTGCATTTGCCGATGTGAGGTGAGCTATGCTGTGCACATAAAAGCTTTTGGCTTTTTCTTGCAACACCATTCAAGTTAGTCGTTATTATAATATAACTTGCCAAAGCTGCGATATTTAGCATGTTGTAGAAAAATGCTTGTGGCCAGCGAAGAGTTCTCCTTTTTGCAAAATATTCAGTCAACATTTTGTCCATACTGTGAACTCCTCCTTTGTATTTATTATAGTCCATTACTATATCGGGTTTATTTTATGAAGCAGATGATATATAATAAAACAACAAAGGTTAGAAAAGAAAGTACGAGCATAGCATATCCACAGTTGCTATTTACCTGAAATTGCTTTGTCGAAGTGCATCGTTGAAATGAGGGCAACTGCTTTCGCTGGTCTCTTTTTGGTAATATATGAACATAATGTTATTGGCTCGTCCTTTAGAAAGCCAAACTCAGTTGAGTTTAGCTCCCGCCGGTAGCTTGGTTTGAATTCTTCTGGCAAGTATGGCTTATTTTTCTTCAAGGTACCAACCATGGACAATTGGTATGGTAATCAAGAGACGCACAAGTAACAACGATGTGAAAAAGTTGTGCATGTAGATGTTCCGGCTAGTTCTCGAAAATTGATGGCATAGTTCCTTGACGACAGATTCACCACCCTTTACATCACGGACATGCGTTTTCCCTGTATAAATTTGTCCTGTAACTGGATACGATGTTTCTGCATCACAGATCCATCATACTTTTATACCATACTTTGCCGGTTTGTTTGACATATAATGCATGAAACATGTGCGTCCACGAAATGGAAAAAGCTGTTCGTCAACCGTCAAATTGGAACCTGGTCGATACCCTTTTCTGAGATTATCGTTGAGCATCAGCCATATATCCAAAATTGGAGCCACCTTATTTTCTCTCAGTCTATCCAATCGAGTGGTGTCGTTGTCAAAACGGATGAACTGATTTATAGCCCAATACCAACGAACAGACACAGCACGATATAATGGATGCGAAGATGATTTCCACAAATCCTGGACATTGCTCCTGCCATGAGCAAAATACCCAAATACGTATTAAACTCTTTTTCCGTCAATGGCTTCCATGTTCGCGGTGGATCCACAGGATTATCAATGTTCCATTTAGCAATGTTCCTTTCAGCCCGGCTATTCGTCTCACGGATAATAATTCAATCATTCCGAGCTTTTTAGTTTAAGGAGCGGGTTGGGGCCTTGCAGATTGACGCAGTACATTGTGAGCGTAGTTTTGAGTTGTGGTGAAGGATCTTTATTCAAAATCATTCCATCTCTAGCTTTAAAAATATCTACTTCAGAATCAAAAGATAAAGCCTCCTCATCATCTTCTTCAGTCTCACTTTCTCTGGCGGTCTCAATTATCTTCACTCGAAAAGCTTCCGTTCCTTGTCCGAATCACCATCATCGACGACTTGCTCAGCTTACTGGTCTCCGCTTGTGTCAAGTGCACTTCGGCCTGCTTCATCCACATGCACAAGCAATCGATGCGTAGCCGCATCAATATTACGACGACATCGTGGAGAATCGACAACAAATTCGGGGTCGTCTGCCGAATTGTATCCACCTTCATCAAACTCATCATCCTCTTCCGCGCTGATAAGGAAATCTTTTAAGTTCCTGCTATACTCATGCTGTTTTTCGATTGATAATTTACAACAGAATATGAAATGAAGATTAAAGTGCGCAAGATAAAAAACAATTGTATAAAAATAACACTTAAATTAAAAACTGCATACCTTGCGAATTGACGCGGGGTAAAAAATTCAACTTTTGGAGTTTTTGCTAGACTGCTCATTTTGCTTTGTAATAATTTGTTAAACTCTTTTCACTATGACTTCACAAAATAAAATGAGCGTTTAACTTGCACTATAGTGCATCAGATACACGATACTACATGATTTTACCTGTAAATTAGTCATAAAAGTCCCTACTCCCTACTAAATGTATGGCAAACTCATAAATCACGGGTGATGCAGGTGTTGATTCGGTAGTTACAATAATATGCGACTATTTTTCGTACATATCCAAAATAGTTAGTAATCTTAAATTTGGCAACGATGTCGAAGACATCCAGGTCGATAAATGCAAAACTGTAACCTGGAGAAGGTACCAAACATATGAAAACTCACCGGTGATGTAGGTGTTGACACAAGGGTCAACCAATCAAGCAGGCCAATTGAAACCTAGCCTTTGATGCAGATCGGTCATCGAATTTACCTCTCAAGTCAACTTACTCTTCAATATTTTGACAGACATTTTCAAATTTACAAAATATTCCGTAGTTTGGAAAACAGATTTTGGTGTAAATTATCCAAGTGCCTCTTCAAACAACTCTTTTTGAAAGCTTCTGCAGTCTTTCAAACAGACGAAATGATTTGGTTTTATTATTCCTTTTCCTTCTATATATGAACTCTGCCAGGTAGTGGGATTTTTCTAACTGATGTAACAAATATCCTGATTAATAAACTTTTAATCCTTCCGCATATGCGTTTTTATGGTTGTACGAGGACATGGAGACATGGAAGAAATCGCTGCATATACAGTATGTGTAAGTCAGTTCTGCATAATCGAAGAATTTTTCTGCAGAATTTTATATAAATTATTTGATTTTAAATTACGATAGAAAAATATAATTTTTTGATATAAAAGAAACTAAAACTTACTTCAGGTGTTCACTGAGGGGATTTTTAGTTCAGGCACAATTAACACAATCTTTTGGAAAATAGGTTTATTGCTTTTGATGAACATGCAAAAATCGAAATGATTAATCCTTTTTTGTATTATTATTTCTATGAGTTTATTACTAATATGACCAAAACCGCGTAAACCAAATTTTAAAACTCTTTTAAATAAAAGTAAGTTGTAAAAGTCCTAGCGCATCAAAAATCCCTTCTGACAACCACTTTAATGTCTATCAGAACTGTTAATCAACCATCCTCCATTTTACATGCAGCTTAAGTTAGTATAGCGAATTTATGTACTTATATACATGCAACTAAATTTTATTCCCAAGTACTTGATTAGAGGTAAACTCCTTATCAAGAAACTCAATTTTCGATTTACCTTAATTTGCCTCAATCAATACCTATTCAGATCCGCTTAGCTGATTTTAGTACAGAGCACGCATAGTTACCCACAAGTCTTCTGAAATTGAAATAATTTTCCGCACGCTTAAATAATTTTATTTCTCCAGTAAGCTTCACAGGATTAGCTTGCAAACAGTGGTTGAGGTATTTTTACATCCCGAGTCCTTGTAACAAATTATGAAAATTTATGACGCGACTTATTCGTATAAGGGCACTTAGAGACAGTCTCCTCTATCTCGTCGTTACGACTTGTGACATCCAGACATCCAGAAAGGAAATGGAACCGGTAGATATCATGCTGGTAATAAAATTAACGTTGAGGAAGGACGTAATACCAACTACCTTCAAATGTATCGCATATTCACGGAATGATATCGAGATATGACTAGAAATTGACTCTTTGCAGTGTTTTCATCGTACAAGGTTAAGAGATGTTGACGATGTTTTTATGTCTGATACATCGTCAAGGAGAATTGAAAGGTAACCTGGTTACCTATTTTTAAGTATAACAATTTAATTTTATTCATCCACTCATTTCTGGTGATTAGATTTTATTATATTTTAAGTGCTTTGGTATTCACAGGTCATAGAAACGTGAAGTAAACAACTTTCCGAATTTTGATTTGATCACAGCTTTTTGATGTTTTCTGCCATATAGAGTTTGGAAATATTTAGAGTGACTTTGTGTATAGAGCATGTTATTTTGCGTGATCCAGAATATACGTGAATAGGTGTATTTAACAACTTTGATAGACAATGCTTACAGTTTTATGTCTTATCCCCCGCAAGAGCAGCTTTCATGTAAACCAATATTAATTTGACTGATAAATCTTCAAGGTATTGGTAATTGTTAAAGAAACATAGAGAAACTGATTGATGAACCATCGGTTGAGCATTCAGTAAATCTCCTCGAAGGCCTCATTAAATATTATGAATCTGTTCCATATACAGGGTTTTCCCCTTAGCAGGTCAACAAATTGTACGGCAGGCTGTGGGCAATATCAACCGTTTGGGAGTTACAGGGTGATTAAGAAAAAAAGCTAGTTTTTCACAAAACACCTTGCATTTAAAAAAGTACTGGGCATACGGTCACAGTTAAGAGCTCATTACATGCGTGGCCTTTCCAAAGACTGCCGAACAAGCCCTATACCCCCTCTTCTCAGGAGTTACCAGGGTCTAAACAAAACATTTTAGATATTTTTACATTTTCTTTTATTTTTACCTCTATTTTTTTTTTTTTTTTGCAAAACGGTCCTTAGTATAACATTTTTTTATAAAAACTATAAACTATAGACTCTCCTCTTTAATTTTACCTAGTGCACCCTATGTGCTATCTGCAGCTGTTAAAGAGTTATAAGCACAAAATCTATTCATGTCATACCGAAAATAGCCGATATTTTTTTTTAAAATGACGTGTTTTCAGTCAGTAAGGGAACAAATTTAGTTTTGAGAATAGCTTTCAGAATAGGTTTAGAGCTAATAACTCTTTAACGGTTGCAGATAGCACATAGGTTATACTAGGTCAAATTAAAGACGAGAGTCTACAGCTTATAGTTTTTATAAAAAAAGTTATACTAACGACCGTTTTACAAAAACAAATACAGGTCAAAATAAAAAAAAAAGTAAAAAAATCCGAATTGTTGTGTTTAGACCCTGGTAACTCCTGAGAGGAGGGGGTATGAGGCTGGTTGAACAGTCGCTGGAAAAGCGATGAAGTTCGGCATACAATGATCTCTTAAGTGTAACCCCAGTACTTTTTAATTCTTACAAGCTTGGCGGTACAAGTGGTGGTACCACATTTCTTGTATCTTAATCTGCATGGTGGTATTCAAATTGTACCATCAAAAACATCTCTTCGATGCTGCAAGAGCGCTTAAAACACGTACCACCTGCCTTAGAATATAACTGATTGATTTTTGGAGTTTATGCATAATTGAATCTGTCGCAGATATGATGTTGGAGCGAAGACATTGGTCGCGTTCACTGTCACTGCGTAGTAGTAGTCGTTGTCGTAGTCGTGACCCATAGTCGGCAAAAAGTCACTATTTTGGTGGCAGTGTACGCGCCAATTGTTATTAGACTCAGTACGAGCATTTGTAGTGCATTGAACGAATTTAGTTTGATTTTACTCAAAGTTGAAAAATAATTAATAGAAAATCATATGAAGAATTAGAGTCTAATTTGAAGGCCATGGTCGATGAATACTTAGCAGAATATGAAACTCTTTCATCCGATGGAGAATTAGTAATTGAGGAAGAGGAATTTAGAACATAACGGAAATGGTGATAAATTTTTGGATTCATTGCTTGAAGAAGGATATTATTCCGAAGACGATATTCCGCTATTTAATGAAAGGTTGGAAGGCAAAAAATCACTCTCTATTTTTTGATAATTATTTTACATCTTATCCTTTGCTATTGCTATAAATCTTACAAGAAAGTATTTCCCAAAAATGAAAACTAATAAAACGATGAAACAAAGCGATGTTGATTGGTAGATGACTGCTGAAGGAATTTCAATGTATAAATGGAAAGATAAAAGAAGGGTTCATCAATTATCTAATTTCCATAGTCCTACCATAATAAATAATACACGGAGGAAACAGAAAACAGGAGAGGTTATTGAAGTTAGTTGCCCTCAGGTCATTATAGATTATAACGCAAATACCTATGCTTTATGTTGATAAATTTGATCAGTTAAATCTGATTATACTCATAAATTATACGGAAAAAGCCAGAAATGGTGGCATCGTATATTTTTTCATTTCTTAGATGCTAGCATTGTAAATACCTTCGTTCCTTATAAACTTTTAGGCAATTCCATAGCACACAAAGATTTCCGAAGGCAAGTGATTGATTGTTTATTGGCACAAAAGTTAGTTTCATTGAAGCGCCCTGCTGTTAATACAGAAGTAGTTGAAATTAAAAAACATAAACCTACAGTATCAAAAGAAATAAGACTTACAAATTCTGCTCACCAACCTACACGGAGTACGGGCGAAGAAGATGTGCAAAATGTGGCACCAAGAATAAACAAATTCCCACAGAATGGATATGTTCTATCTGTCGAGTACCTTTATGTTTATTAAAAACAAAAACATCCGTTCAGGATTATCATAATGAATTAAAATAAAAAAAACATATTTTCGAAAAAATATTGCAGTTTCAACATTTTTCGTTACAGGGCTAGGTAGATATGGTATACCATCTACCCTACAGGCACCTAAACCTGACAGGGGGAAGGTTTCATATTTTTTTATAATGTTTTGTATAGGTTTTCTTAAACCAATAAAATAATATGAAAAATTTACAAGTTTCATTTCACGTGCAGGTAGGTTGGGGCCAGTAACGCACCCAGGATTTGGCTTTGGGGGGGCGGACCATAGGTGTACCAAGTCCTAACGAGTCGGAAAAATACCTATCTGAGCACTTCAAGACTGTAATTGTAGATTAAAAGGTTTTATTTTATTTTATCCGACTTTGTAATAATATACAGACCACATTTTATACGTAATTTGTAAATTATGTTCAGAAAACTGACATTCTGGAAGGGGACCGGTCCCGTTCGTCCCCCCTCCCGGTGCACCCCTGGGTTGGGCTAAAAAATAAGTTAATTTTCTGTGCCTGTAAGTTAAAAATATATGGTGTTTTGTGAAAACCAAGCTTTTTTTCTTAAACAACCTGTAACTCCTAAACGGCTGATACTGCCCCCCGCCCCGCCTGCCGCACAATTTGTTGTTGGCCTAGGTTAGTACTATCTCCTCCTGCTCTATTGACCTCCTAAGGGGAAGCACCCTGTATACTAAACCAGCAATAAATGAGTGTTCATTCCTTGGATTGACACAATAATGACATTTCTACTAGGAACATTTGAATTCATTTTTGTAATTTATTGAAATTTAAATTAATTGTTGATTTCAAATTAAATGTTCAATTTATTATTCCGGAGGGAGACTGCCGCTCATATGCTGAACAGGACTTCATATCGAAATCTGTGCCTCTGCGCGTTTATCCTATTTCTTAGTCAACCCTTTAGCAGTTTTCTGTCAATCCTTTAGCAGTAACTTACTGGAGATGTTATAGCTACTGTCTCTGTGCAGAACCACAAGGGCGCAGCCAGGCAAGGTAATGGGTCGACACGCCCCCCCCCCCCTCCGAAAAAATCGGTGTCTACCTCAGAAGGATCCAGAATTATTAAATTTCAAATAATCGATTAATAATATTTGTGTTTCAACATAAAGTTTAAAGAATACAGAAATTATTTAATAGTGAGCTACTGCATATGACGTTAGTCGCAGTCATTAAGTATGTCAACCAGCCTTGATAAAATAAGCATGCACCATTTTCTACCGTCAGTTTGACAAACGTCCGTTGCTGATTGATTCGGTACAGAAGCGTTGTATTTACTGCTCACACCATGGTTATCCTGCAAGTCTGCACAAATTACAAGGCACTCTCGGAATCCATCATATCAATACCAGCCGTGATATAGGCAATCTAAGTACTACCAGATGGAGTTGTCGCAAGGTATATAGAATAGAAGGTATTCTCATTAAAATATTGACACAGTGTAGCTGATGTGCTATGACGTAATTTCGTGACTAAAATATGCACATTTTTATAGGAAAGACAGAGAGAGGTGAAAGATTATTGTGTTCTCTGTACCATACTTTCCTATACATTTCACGATACTTCGTCACCTAATGGTGGAACGTGGTTCCTAATGAGAATACCTTGTATTCTATATACCTTGGAGTTGTCGCTACGAAAACTTCATACCAGTACTGATAAATTGATTTTAGAAATCAGTGAGAACACACATCACTTTAATTTAGATTGTTAACGATTATTAGCAAACTAAAATTGGTGCTTTCCGTACACACATTTCACGCAGTTCTTGCTATAGTGAATATAATGAGTAAATTTTTCTTGATCCAAGCAAGTACTATAGCTACGTTTCCAATCATGCAGGAATCAGTTCGAAGTTTGGACAGACATCGAGCAGTTTCCTGATAAACACGAGATTTCGCTAGAACCTGTTAGAGTCTCAAAATGAAAGACTTTTATACAGAGTCGACTTTTGGCAAAAGCAGCATAACCAGACGAATACTGGAAAATCTACACTTACTAGCAAGTAATAGATAATATCATAGTAAATCCAAAATGCCGGTTTGAAAATCTACACTTAGCTCCCGCTGTGGACGGATTTTCTAAACTGGACATGAAGAACGGAGAAAATCTCATCAGCATAAGCAATGGTTATGAAAACATACTTCAATTAAAAAATGATAAAGTGAATGCCGAAAATTGGAAAATCATATTAAAAAAGAGTGTTACCCATTTTTGAAGCAGCAATACTCCCAGTAAGATCCGCTGGCTGTGAGAGAAGTTTTTTTCAGCTATGAGGCAGATAAAGCGTGGCTTGAAAGCACAATTCATCAAGCTTTCCCTGCCCAACATATAGGGAATGCTATTTTTTATTCCTGAAAAAGTGGTGAGCTGATTTGCAAAAAAAGAACATAGAAAACTAAAGTTTATTTAATTGGTTACCTACTGAAAGTCTAAAGTTATATTAAAGACCGTCAGCTATATTAAATAAAGAGTGAAAAAAAATTAATCGGTTAGTTAATTATTATTTAAGGAATTGCCAGAAAGTTTGATATTAATATTAACATGAATGTGTGAATAAAAGAAGTTTCATATTTTGTGTTTGTTATCGATTGCCAGTTTAATGAACGATATATTTAAACAAAACCAATTGTGTGTCAAGCTGGCCCCTACTTGCCCCCCCCCCATATAGAAATACAATAGCTACACCCCTGCTGAACCAACTGATAAAGATAAGTTGGAAAATAGGTGAGATTGATTTGTAAGCGTAGTTTGAATTCGTAAACATAATTATAAGAAATAAAATCAGTAGTGAACTGATTGTGATTTTCTTTAGAAACTCATCATGCCACTCATTGACATGCTCATTAAAAACCTTATCGTGACACTAATTGCATACTCATCGACGTACTTATCTAATAATAATATTATCTAATAGTAATATTCATAAAAGAGAAGCAAAGTACTATATATTTTCAAAAAGAGTGAAAGACGAAGTATCTCACCGCCAACCACGATTGACTTGGACTCTTCATTTACAAGCATAATTTTTAGGATAAAGTAAAATCTACCCAAAACCCCTAACCCATTATTTCACTCATTTCTCTAAATATAAGGGTATGTGCGCAGTCACTGATGAGAAGAACGCGATTATTGGAATGGGGTTTTTGAAATTTTTCTATATCTCATAGATAAAATGTTTTCAAGAAAAAAACCAGAAGTAGGTACTACTTAAAAAATTGAAAGAGTTGCAAGGACCCCATTGTCAGAAATGTAACAAATAAGTAGAAGATTAAAGCTGAGCTTAGTAGCTACAAACATAGTAACGCTCTTGGCGAATAACTAAGGTACGTTCATACCACAGGCAGCTTAAGAGTGATAATATAAATCTTAATATATAAAACTCACGTGTCGCTGTATTTTTACACGCTAATTTCCGAAGACATCCAATCGATTTCAATGACATTTTGTGAATGTGTTTGATTGGCTCCAGTTTGAAAGATAGGATAGTTTTGGACACGATGGATTGCGCAGTTGTGGAAATCTACAAAACTGCCTGAGAACTTACGCGTCGACGTGGAAAGCTGACATTTTGTACACGGCGTTTTCATAAAATTTGCAAATACTGTTTTAAAAATGGACTAAATCGGGCAACTCCTTCGTAGTGGTGCCACACACTATATATTTGGAAATTGTCTGATAAGAAAATGCGTCGACGTGCAGAGCTCACACGTTTTGTACACGGGGTTTTCATGCAAATTGCAAATAAAAGTTCATAAATGGACCAAATCGGTCAACCCCTTTTTGGTGTTGCCATAAAAAACTTTAGTTTTTCACTATATATTTTGAAACAGCCTGCGAACACGTCGACGTTGAGAACCCAAATTTTGTTCACGACATTTTTAAGAAAAATTTTAAATTTAAACAGGTTTTTGGTTGACAGACTTCAGAAAGTCAAGCCAATTGCAAACTTTTGGTAATATATGCTGAAGTGCTGATTACATAGCGCCCGTTCCATTCCGTCACGTAAAGCTGTCAAATTTGAGCGTACCCAATGCTGTGGAATTGCTCACATTGTAAGAAACGGATTCGAAACGGGACGGAGAAGTTGAGCAAAGTCAATTTCGACGGAAGACATAACCTCCAAATTTCGGAACTTGTTTGTTTACAATTGCAGATTATGGTGCAGCTTGTAGTCTAGTCAAATAAGCCGAACAAATGCTAAAGATCGTATATAATTCCTTTCAGGCTGCAATTTGGAGGATTGGTGTAGGGTGGCCCTGGGAGTATTGTCACAAAAATGTGGCGTCCCAGGGCCAACACAAAAGGGTGAAAGATAAAAAAACACCCACGAGCGAGTGATAATCTATTTGCCATGCGTGTGGGCCGGAAGTGGTAAAATTTTTAAAAAATTTAAAAGTGCCATTTTATTTAAAATATGATACTAAATAAAAAAAGTCCATGGTGACCAACCTCTATCTCGTAAGAGCCCGACAGGGAAAGCGAAAGGGGTTAGTCCTAATAGTTCGGGTGAAAGTTGTATTCTTCAAATTTTATGAATTAATATCACCACTGAACAAAACACCATAATAAGAATACTTTTATCTCAGATGATAGTAAGCCGTTTAGACTTTCCAATATCTAGCCACCTATCTAAGTCAGCTTCGACTACAATGAGAATAATTTTCAACGATTTTCCCGCCAAAATACTTTTCTGCAATATTTGCAAACCTCAGAATATTACAGGTCAATTGTTCCTCACATGTACCTATAGTTGCTGGGGGGGATGTGGTTGAAAATTTATTGGAACGCTTGGACGGTTTAATCTGAGCTGAAGGGCATATTAATAGGATATATTGTTCAGAAGTTATAGTGTGATTGATTAATAACATTTGAAGGTACCCCCTCCTCAGCCAAATCTTTAGGATTTATCACCCCTTTGCAAACAATTTTTTGTGGCAATACTCCCAGGACCACCCTAAATTGCAGCCTGAAAGGAATTAAATACGATCTTTAGCATTTTTTCGGCTTATTTGACTCGACTATTGATCGAATTTAAATTAAATAACTTAACTTATAATTTAAAAGTTACATATGTAAAATGGACAAAATAGATAATATGATATGTATCTAGTATGATACTTCTAAAGTCGCTTTTAACCATTTTAAATCTCTATGATAACAATTAGGGGCTCGCACCTTGGGATAAAAACCTGGAATACGATAACCTTATCGCCAGTCTACATTCGAAATCTTTGTGGGCCGAATTGAGACTTTCGTTAATTGTGACTTTTGTTTGCTTCATCCTTTGATATGCTGCTACGTAATATCCAGAAATATTCCTGTGCATGTTCAGTGGTTTTAACCATTGGGTTCTCCTTCTGCCAATAAAAAACTTTTTATATTCAATGTACAAATTGAAATAAGTCAAATAAATCCTCCATATAGCTGATAAAATTTCACAAACTTCTTTAAAAACAAAGTGAAGATAAGATGACGGCCCGGGGCGTTGTGATCACTTCATAGTTGAATCGAAACGGTCCGAAACGAAATATAAAGGAACGGGTGCTATGTAATGAGCACTTTATTCTACATAAATCCCTAAAATTCTTTGGGTGACGAAGTCTCAAAGGAAGACATTTGAGAGTGTCAAGTAAAAAGTAGATGCATGTAGAAAGGAACACAATTGGTTTACAAGCAAAGCTCACTAAGTACATTTTTCAAGTTTTTAGTTTTTTATACTAAATAAAGTCATTATAATGCCAACTTTACACTGCCAAAACCTTATAAGCCGCAAAGTGATATTGTAAAAGTTTTTAGGCGCAAATCGTGCTATTATAATACAATCAGAAATCTCTAAGTTGACTTAATGAGTTTTACAAGTCACACAAAGTCAACTATGTGATGACTTTAAAAATAAAATCATGTTCGATCATGACTTACAAGACAATCTTGTTCGAGGAAGTTCTTGGAAAATCATGTACTTTTGGTGGCTTACTGTTGCTGAATTTAGTTTCAATATTTATATTGGCGGTGATAGATGTGCGATTGCGAATTTCAGTGTATTATATAAAATTAACCATTTGAAAAGAAAAAAAGAGGCTTTTAATGAAAAGATGTCTGACAAAGAAAGAGCTAATTTGAATTCAAACTTTAAATCAATTTCAATGGACATGCAAAGCGTACTTCAAATACCATCAACGGATGTTTCTTTAACTTACTATAAGAGAAAACTAGTTCTTCATAACTTCACAATTTATGAAGCAGCTTTGCTTTCTGCTATGCCTGGACAGAGGTTAATGGTAAATGTGGCAGCTGTGAAGTAGCGTCTGCAATTTTGAAATATATTCAGCAATTACCTGCAACTGTTGATGAAGTTTCTTTTTTTTTCCGATACATGCGCGGGCCAAAATAGAAATATTAACATTGTGGCACTTTTTTTAAATGTAGTACAGGGTAACAAATTTAAGAACATTTGAACAAAAATTTATGGAAAGTGGTCACTCTTACATGGAAGTAGATTCCATGCACAACGCAATTGAAAAACAAAAAAAGTTCTTTCCAATTTATTGCGTTAATGATTGGATAAATTTATTTAAATGTGCAAGAGTGAGAGTAAAAAATAAATCGGCATATCAAGCTATTGAATTAAAATACATAGATTTTTATGATTTAAAAAATCTAGCAGGAAAACTGATTAGAAATAAGTCGGTTGATTCGGATGGTACGAAGGTAAATTGGCTAAAAGTTAAATGCTTTCGCTATGAAAAAGCTAAACCTTTCATACTACAATATAAGTATAACTTTCAAGATAGCTTCAAGTTTATCAACATCTTGCACCAACGTAGAGGAAGGTACCCAACTAATAGCTTCGTCAAAATCAATGATATTCCTAAATTGTACCATGAACCCCTCCAAATTAGCTCGAAAAAAAAGATTTAATGGAATTGTGTCAAAAAGGGGTTGTTCCCGAAATTTTTCATGGATGGTTTTCCAAACAACAATGTACAAGACCGCTTGCCAGGACCAGATGCTGGAGAAGAAAGCAGTGATAATGAAGAATAAGCAATTAATTAATTTTTATTAATTAATAAAACGAACGAATTTGTAATTTTTTAACTAATATTTTTGAAGTTTTGAGTTTAAACTCATATGTGAATTTTTTTTTATTACTATTCTTTACCTAGAAAAAAGGTGTTTTTTTATTAAATTCGTAATTAACTTGTTAAAACTTTTAGTTTTTTATACAATTTTTTCATTTACCTATAGTACATAATAAAACAAAAGTACCATATCGGTTCTGGTAAAACTCACTAAGTCCTTCCTTTTTTTTTGGTTTTGATCCAAAAAAAATTATACTGAAATTAAATAACTTTTGTAATCCTTTCGTAAATTAAACTTAGAAGCCTAAAAAAACAATTTTTTATGAAGAAATTGATATTAAATACAATTACAAAATTTTCAGAGACACAAACTTCTCAAATATCGATTTAATAAAAACTATGTTTTTTGACTTAGTGATTTCTGCTTTTAAACCAACGATATAGAGGGAGAGTAAGACCTTGAAAAAGAATAATTATAATTCAAGTCGCTATAACGATCAAGTCATTTACTAGCCTACATATATATTATCGCATTGAAAGCTATCGTTTGCACTCTATGACTTTAAAACGGTTAAAGAAGCAATAAACCAATTAGAGCTTAAAATATGTGAAGTTGAAAGCAAATTGTGCAGCATGATATCGAATATTACTCTTGAATAGAAGTTTCCAAGAAGTTAAAAAAATATTCCTTTACTAAAGTATCGACTTTCCCGATTCCGAACACGAAGCGCTTTCCCTGATAAAGCGACAAATGAATGGTAGCTCCATTATTGGATAGCTTCTAGTTCAAGCCTAGGATAATAGAGTTAGTGAGATATCCTATGTGGCACGGAAGCCCTATGCTCTCAAGAGGAATGCAAAAAAAAATTAATCGACTCGATTTGGATCGAAAATAGCTAAAACTTGTTTCGAAGAATTTTTGATGAGCTCTTGGACAGCTCAGACCTGTCAAGCTGTGGAAAATATCAATTTCAATTCCGAGTATCGAGAAACCTATTTGATTGCACATGGATTAAAGGAGCCACATCTGTCAAAGCGTTTATTAATATTTTTTAAAACGGATTAGTTATTCAATGCACTTCAGATTTAGTTCAATTTTCGATTACGCTGTAGTCCGTTACAAATTGCAGCCATTAGAACACTCTCTGCACGTGCACAGTATTGAACCCAAACTAGTGGATGGCATCAGCCTTTACCATTAAATATAATTTGGCGCCCCATAAGTGTCTTTTGTAATATTCTTGACGAGAACAATTATGCGCATACATTAGATGGCAATCCCGGAAGTGATGGGGCAGCCCCCGGTTGATAAAGGATGCCCTGAAATTTATAAACTTATGTCGTTATCTATAGGCGGCTGTTTCATTTTTCCCTCATGAAACTTTTATTTCCATGTAGATATCGCGTTTCCGGAATATCTTTTCCCTCAGCATTATTCACCTTCTGAATAGTTGGGGTCTACATCCTGCTGGCTGGTTTTACTTTGGGGCTGACACATGCGCGCCTATTTACAGGACGAAAAAAATATATATACTTATTCGTTGTTCTTTTTTTTTTTTTAGGAGAAAAATTGCTTTTCTGATGATCTTGGAAAATAGGTCGTTGAGAGGTTATCACAGTACTCTCGATTGCGATTAGTGATAATGGAAAAGTAATTTAGGCTCATTGTAATTCCACGCTAAAAGCTGATAATGTCAAAAGTGGCCTCTTGCTTAAACCTAAGATGGCAAAAAACTGTTCCGTCTGTCCAATTTTTTTACCTTCTAAAAGCTTTTGTTAAATTATTCGGAATGGAGGGCGGTATAAATTTATGCCACTTTAATTCAGGTGAAAGTTCACGGAAATAAGCACTTTTTTCGCTCTTCTGACTTCTTGTGTGTTTTGATGTTGTAGAGGAGTTAAATTTGGGATAATGGAAGATTGTTTTTTTCGTTTGAAAATGCATATTGGAGTTAAGATTAGAAGGAATCTAATAAAAAACTTAAAACACGAGACAATATTAGCTTAACAGCGGAAAAAGAAGAAAAAAATAATTTTAAAAAATAAGATAGGCTGCAGAACAGATTACTCGTTGAAGAAATTTGCAGAAGGTAGAATATTGCTGTTCACCACCATCTCTTGTTCTATCTACATCTAGGCTACCCTACCTGGTAACAAAATACAGTTCTTTATGGATGGCAAATGGGGACATGTTGCACAATATTATATCGGTTACGTGACAACATGTTGTTTCATGTTTTTTGAAGTTTATCATGTACTCTCAGTCGTTCCCTAAGCGCATCGATAGTTCTATGCTTGACACACTTTTGCCGTAAATATTATATTTAAAACCTAAGCACATACTCGCAGGTGTGTTATTAAGTGGATTACTTTCCACGTTTTAGTCCTAAATTTAAAACATATAACAAATATAGAATGGTTCATAACTCGAAAATTACAGATATATTTTGTCGACGATATAAAGTGTAGTGGACATTATTATTTTATTTTATCTTTTGCCTTATTATTATTATTTAAAAAAATATAAAAATACAAAGATATATAAAAAAAATAAGTTTTTAAAATCAAGGAATTAAGATGTGTACACAGTAGCGTATCTAGGGGGGGGGGGCGACAGATATTTTGGGGTGGCATTTTTTCTATATCTGTCTAAATTATTTAAAAATAAAAATTTATAACATAATAATGTTGTAATCTACAGAATCATTTATTGTAATAATTATTTAATTTAAATTTAATTTAACAAAAATGCGTGCTGACCCGACAGTCATTATCGACATTGAGACTTTTAAGGAGCATTTACAATGGCAGAGTAGAGTGGAGTCGCTAGATGGCATTGTCACTCCTTGTCTCAAGCTTACACTTTATTATAAGTTCTTCGCGTTTCTCACCAGAGTGGATATCACAGAGTAGCATTAGATTTGAAAAATTCCTAATCTCACGTTGGTGAAAACGCTCCTTTAAGCTTAATCACGTATGCAAACAATCATCAGCTGTTAATACTTTCTTTAGCGCCATTGTTATTATTGTAAACAGAGCTCCCATCGATCGTGGACATGGCCATACGGAAGAGGAACCCATTTGTTATCTCATGGTTGTTAAAGCAAAAGTAACTTAAGTACATGTTAGGAAGTAAGAAGAGATTTCCAACATTAGATTGCTTTTTAATTTTGTTTAGAAAAAAAATCATGTCTATAACGATACAATTTCTTAGAAATTGGAGACTTTGTATACATGATGTAAATGCATTTACTTATAGTTGTATTTACCCCCCCCCCCCCTCCTTTTCTGATATAATGTATGTGTTATACCTACGTATATTGCCCAAAAGCTTAGGTAATTTAAATTAATTAAATTAATTTTATTATTGCATTTCGTAAATTTTGACTAGTCAACCAATTTAATGAGCAATGAGACGAGCAATAAACATTCACTTCTTCTTAGGAATTTTCAGAAAATATTTCGGCACATTTCTCATTTACTTTGGTGGGCGACTGAAGTTATTTTCAGTCAAATTTTGCACAAAAACAATCATAAAAATTTGCAAAATTGAATTTTTTTGCAAAATTTGATTGATTTTTGTGCAAAATTCGATAGTTTCTGTCACTGGTCAAGTTGTTAGAAACTAGTTGGAACACAAGAGGAGATGCGGTGAGTGTTGTAAAAAACATTTATTAAACATTTTCAGTACATTGGAAATATTTACATCTGTGGAAGAAAATATTAAAACAAGATCAGACGCTGGAATATTACTCAACTCAATGCAATCTTTTTTTCTGTTCTACCTCCATTTATGGGAATCCGTCCTTTTTGAAAATTAATGACGCGCAACAATACCGGCAAATAAAGGAATTCAATATCTATCAAAGCTGCGTTTTTTTATATTGATCCGGTTCATTGGAAATTTCAAATTGTCAAAAATGTCTGTAGGTAGATATGATTTTACATATGAGGAGAATTATCAAACTGTGATGATTTCAATCTTTACAAAACGTCAAAATAGAACCTGAATTAAATTTGGTTCAAATATTGAAGTTTTTATCCTACAAAACCTTGGCAATGTCATGATTTCTAATGAATTTAGAAAATCATGTAAATTTCTAACCGATTTTGACACCGACACTCTAGTTCAAAAAGCAGTTACAATAGCCAAAAAATATGTGAAGAGTTGGAGATATCCACTGAGAGTCGAGTTAGAAGGAAAAAAAATATGAGTGGTGAAGATTCGCGAGACGTGGTGCTACCTTTAGAAGAAGAAATATAAATAGAAATGTTTTTGTGCCTAATACCATCTAATCTTTTAAATGAATATTTTGAATGTCAAGTAGATAACCGTGTTAACATTGACGAGGTACAGTTTCATATTGAAAGGACAATGATTGCTGTATCTTGGACAGTTTGTACCTTGGACTGTTTGTATCTTGGACAATATCAATTTGCTCTTTAATTATAACGGAGATTATAAAGAAGAGAAAGAATATTCCTCTATATTTTTTTAGGTACTCAAGAAGTGCAACTTCTCCAGTAGTAATCGAGCAGTCCAGATATGCGCAGTGTTTTAACTTTGTTGTAGTGGTAAGCTGCTGCCTATTTTTTTTTTCGTAGTTGTATTTCATTTTACCATAATGTTCTCTTTAATTTATTCGTGATTGTATTCTAGTAGCGTTAGTGCCGTACCTTAGACGTTTTGAGAGTTTGTACCTTGGACATATCCAAGGTTCATAAAATTGGCCGTATAACTCTATTTTTCAATATCTATTTTTCATGGATTGTAGGTATGTAATTATTTTTTTTTACAGATTTTCATCTCGCAGTAAGGAAGGAATTAACCGAATGCCTATAAATAAAGAGATGTTAAGCAAGGCAATAGCGGATATTATTGATAATAATTTGACTGCTTATACAGCTTCTTCTGAATACAACGTTCCGAGGACAACGCTTTTGAGGCATTTAACTGCTCATCGGTTATCGTCAAATGAAAAATTTCAGTACAGAAGTAGAATTGATGTTCATAAGGTATTTTCTCCGGAAGAAGAGGATCTGTTGGAAAATTATTTAAAAACTGCAGCTTGACTTCATTATGTATTGACAACAAAGGATACGCGGACTTTGGCATATAAATTTGCTGTCGCACATAATAAAAGTGTACCGTTTGCTTGGCAAGAGAATCAAATTGCTGGTGTATCTTGGCTACGTGGATTTCGAGCTCGTCATAACACTCTCTCGGTTAGACAAGCAGAGTCTAAAAGCTTGAGTAGAGCTACTAGTTTTAATGAAGCCAACGTGAAAGCATTTTATGCAAATTTAAAAAAACTGCATTACTACACACAATTGTCCTGCGAATGCTATTTATAACTTGGATGTAAATAGTAACTTGGATGAGACTGGGAATTGCACTATTCAAGTGCCACCAAACATTCTATGTCCAAAAGGAATAAAACAAATTGGAAGTGTTACTTCTGGAGAACGTGGAATTAATATTACGATGACGTAAAGCCAACATGTGAACAACAAATTTTATTAATTCATCACAACCATGAGAATCACCTTTCTTATCCTGTAATTAAAAAAGTCAAAAAAAATGGTGTTGTTGCTTTTAACGCTTCCGCCACGCATAAAATGTAACCGCTGAACAGAATTCTTTCTGGTCCACTTAAAACTTTTTTCAATCTAGCATCTAATGAGTGCATGCTGAATAATCCTAGGAAGTCTATTTCAGTATACGATATGTTTGAAATTGCAGGAAAGGCATATCCAAGGGCTTTCACATCACAAAATATCATTACAGGCTACCAGGTCACTGTTATATCACCTTTTAATGAAACTATTTTCGGAGAACATGATTTTCTTTTTGCATTTGCGACTGATAGAGAATATCTACTACCAAAAGGAGTAGATCCTGGCAAACAACCGAATAGTCCTACTACTACAACAATTTTAGAATCAATGCGATCCACCAGTAGAGAATTGATATCCCCAGAAAAAGTTAGACCGTTTCCCAAGGCTCCACCAAGAAAGAGATCCCAGTGAGGTTTCTCAAAGTCATTCTGCCGCACGCTCTGCCTGTCGTCACATATCTAGTCAACAAAATAAATATTAGCTCTATATTCCCTAACAACTGGAAGACAGGTCTTATAACCCCGATCCCGAAAGGAACCATGCCAGCTTCTCCTAACGACCTGAGGCCGATTACTATACTGCGCGCAATCTCCAAGGTCTTTGAGATACTGGTTAGGGACTAAATTCTTGAGTATGTCAACCAACGTGATTTGCTTTCGAGTCTCCAGTCTGGTTTCAGGCGGAATCACTCCACAAGTACGGCGCTGGTGAAAGTGGTTACAGATATACATGCTCTGTGTGACGAGGGCAACAAGGTAATTCACGTACTCTTGGACATGAAGAAGGCCTTCGATTCGGTCCCGTACCAATTGTTCCTCCATAAGCTTAGGACCAAATTTGGCTTCTCAAACTCAGCCAGCGCACTCGTGGCCAGTTACATAGCTGAAAGGCCGCAAATTGTGTTTAGCGACAGACGCAGCTCAAGTGCAAGAGCGGTGTTAACAGGCTTCCCTCAGGAGGTTGTTTTAGCACCTCTCTTCTTCGCTCTATTTATAAATGTCACTACATCTGTTTTAAACATAGGTTTCCACCTTTATGCGGACGACATTCAAATCTACGCTGGCTCTCCGATATCGGGCCTACATGGGCTTATCGAGCACGTGAATTTAAACCTAGCAAGAATAAATGGCTGGTGCATAGACAATGGACTAGCACTCAATCCTTCCAAAACCCAGGCAATCTTATACTCTTCTAACGGTGGAAGACAGTTAGTACTAGAGACACTCCCGCCAGTTCGTCTCCAGGAGCAAACTATTTCACTAGAATTCCTGCACGTCAAAAACTAACTTAGGCTTACTTATGGACTCGGATCTTAACTGGGAAGCTTATGTCAATCTCACATGCTCTAGAGTCTACTTCGCATTGCACTTATTCTTTTATGAGGATGTAGCAATGTTTCCACTGAATTGCACAGTATTGAAACTTGAACGTGCACTAAAGGCATGCCTGTGATACGCTTTTGGATTGGGGCGACATTCCCATGTCTCTCCACTCAATAATCTCTTACTCCCGGGACCACTGGACAAGGTCTACGAGCTTAATGCCCTGACATTCATTATTAAAGGGAGGCACGGCCTATTGCCTAAGTACATACACGAAAATATGACATGGAGTAGACATGACAGTTCCAGACTGATTCTGCCCAGATTGAGAACTCATTTTGGAGGTAAAAGTATATACCAAGC
Source organism: Dioctria linearis (assembly GCA_963930735.1). Taxonomy (NCBI): domain Eukaryota; kingdom Metazoa; phylum Arthropoda; class Insecta; order Diptera; family Asilidae; genus Dioctria; species Dioctria linearis. The sequence continues at coordinate 196,989,459 of OZ005743.1, read as the reverse complement.
TGGGGCAAGCCTCTGAAACTCTCTACCGGGCAGCGTCAGGTCTGCTGGATCTACTAGCAGATTCAAAGAGCTCGCGATCCTATGCATCACTAGTTAGCCACACAGGCTCTCTCGGTCCTATCTTATGTGATGTGACTGAATCTAATATTTTTCATCTATTTAGATTAAAAAAGACGTACTGAATTTCTATAACTATCCCAATTTAATGTTCGCAATCGCTAACTACTTATTTTATTTTGTATTTTTCTATCAATTAACTTTACCAATGTACACTATTGTAATGTCTAAATACCCAGCGTTCTACGACGGTTCCTTGTGGCCGGGGTTGGAAATAAAGGAGTTTTCTATTCTATTCTATTCTATTCTAAAATATCAAACGATCAGGTAGAAGAAAGGATAACTCGTGTGTATTGATAGCAACTCCCGAAAAGTTCGCCCGCGAGCTAATGGAACTACAAAAAAAAAACACCAAAGCAAAGGGCAGCCAAGAAAAAGTTCCTTCTTTAGTAGAGTCGGAATTTGAAAAAGACTTTAGTTCTGACGACAGAGCGTTGTTGATGTAATTTTGCAGCAATTGAAGAGAAAAAACCAAAATTAAGTGTGTTGCCAGATTTTTATTCCTTATTGACTAACTAATGAATTTTTATTTATTTCTTATATTTAAGGATTGTTCCTGAAGTTATTTTATTAAAAAAATGTTTGTTTCGTAGCAAAAACTCGAAGTTTTTGTTCCAAAGTCCAAGGTACAACACTCCCTTGCCCAAGATACCTACATTAGCATAATCTTGGATCGAAATGTTGCACGTCAATTTAATGTATCTGAATTATATACCTTTAATTTTAGAATATTTAAAAAAATATAATTTATTACAGAAACATATACTTTATTTCTTAAAATAAAAGGTAATGAAATTCACGCAACCAATGAAGTTCAATAATTCTGAAAGTGATAATCTGTTCTAGGTACAACACTCTCCCCTGCGGCTTGGTTCCTGCCTACCGTATACGCCCAAGTGAACAACCAAGCAGACTTCATATAAGAACTTAAAATAATATTTAAGAAAATTCTTTTTCAAAGATTTTTTTAATCAATTCTCAAGCTGTCGAATTACCAGCAATATCGGTCAATTTCATATTGACCAAATTCGCTATGAATTTATTTCATTCAATGGCTGTCATACACAAACTAAAAGACGCAGCGGGTTAGTATTCACGAAAACTAACATTGCTTTGTTATTGGTGGCATCATCTCTTCGCTAGGCCGATTACTTTCAATCCGCCCTTGTATTTCGTAAAGACCTAAATATTTATTATTTGTCATATCAAAGACTCTTTTCGAAAACTCCTATCCTTTATTACTTCGCCATATAAATGTCAACTATTTGCATTTTTGTATTTGCAAATTTATGCTGAAGTCACGCTTACCATAGTAAGTTTAATCAAAATTATTGATTGTAAAAATATCACCAACGTACTCGCCATTTACTAGTTAAAATTATTTCCTTTTTCCAGAAATCACCGATACATATACTGGCGCAAAGGCGAAATTTGTCATGCCTTTATAATAAAAATCCTAATTTTATCACAAAATCACAATATTTGCTATGTTATGTATGGAATTTTTAAGTTTTGTCTTGGAATCTTCGTTTCTTGAATTAATGAAATAAAAAAAAAAAGATTTTTTTTTGTTCCTCAGCTAAATCCAAAATATAAGAACATCTCCAACAATAACTTTCAAATAAAAACGCAAAAACTCATAAATTTCTAGGAGCCTAAACAAGCGCCTACGTATAGTAAACTGGAACCGAAAAGTAAAAAACATCTGAAACGATGATGAAAGCAAAAAGAACGGAATTTCACAACTGAATTAAACATGACATGGTGCTCAGAGAAATATGAAAAGCAAAATATTTACGCTAGCAACAACGCAACGTTCCTACTTTTGGAGATTTTTAACACATTGAAATTTCATATAACCCACTCGGGTTGAATCCGTCTCCCTGGGGCTGAACAAATCCATCCCGATTTACAATTTTATACACGTGCAAATACATTTGAGGGACTACTGAATTTTTTATTTGAGTAGGCATAATGGACCCACCATCCACCCAACATGTCCGATGAAATGATTGTCTTTCCCATTAAATTATTTTTCCTTGTTGGGAATTTCTCAATATTTTTTCCACTCTACTTTTGTCCTGGTGAAGCTTATCTCAGCAAGATTTGTTAACATTAAATTATTCATATAGGCGAACGTATGCCATTAGATAAGTAAAAGAAAAACAAAAATTCTATTGGGAATCAATTTCAAATTAATATTAGAATTTGTTTTGTTTTTTTTTTACATATTTTCCTCCCACACATTTGACTGTCGAATTTTTTAACTGTCATAATATGAGAGCTTTAAAGGGGTGTGTATATGCAAAATAGCAACCCACGCACTACGTGGTTAGATAACTAAACATCTAACTCATATATTGGTAAATGCAGCTGAAACGGATAAAAGCAAATATAAAAAAAAATACAAATATTTTAAGCAAGAATTCAATATTTATTGGAAATAATTTCTATCGGCAGAACAATATTTTACGGAGGACTGGTTGTCAGGATTCGAAGTATAAGGAAGGCCGGATACATTCGATTAATTGGGACTTTAGATTCCTTCTATTTTGTTTTATTTATTTTTTTTAATTATATTACCGATGTATTTACTGGAAACTCCAATCATTAGTTCCGATTTAATCTGCAAGGTGCCACTTTAATCGTTAAATGGGTATAAAAAGTTGCAATTGTCATGAATTTCTAAGTGACATATATTTTTTTTACAGTTGAAATATTTTTTATTTGATCTATTTATTGATTATTTCTAGACTTCCATCATATGAGCCACGTAGAAAGCATAATTGCAAAAATAAATATTTAAAAAATTGCAGTATGGAGACACTGGATCAGCTGATTACTTTGTATCACAATTGAAATGTCATTTGCAAGTATTTTAATTTAAATGTCTATCAGAACCATCTTAACACAAGCTCGCTGCATGGACACGAATAATAAATAAACGGTCAACAATACATGTGTTTCATCATTTTGTCGGTGTTAGTATTGATATGTTATACTAAACATAGACCGAACACCGATAAAATGACATGCAACATAGAACAAGACAATTTAAAACAGTTAATTAAAAAAAGTTAAATATTAAATAGGCGTTTTTTAAAACATGCTTAGAAACGTCGAGAATCAAATGCTCAGCCGTATTATTAACAGTAATATACATGCGATTAACAGGTTCATACTAGCACGGAAAGAGATTTTGTTAAGTAAAAATGGAGAATCAATATTCCCGTTTAAGAGTTGATGCACAAACATTATATCGGCAACCATACGACGTTTCACTAGCGACTGCATATTTAAAAGCTTCAAGCGATCCTCATAGGGTGGAAGAATTAATGAGTTATTCCAGGGTAGGTGCCTGAGAGCAAATCGTAAGAAGTTCCGCTGAACAGACTCGATACGGTCGATGTGTATACCGTAAAATGGAGACCAGACCTGGCTAGCGTATTCAAGAAGGGGTCTCACAAAGCAAGCGTATAAATGCAATGTAATGGTGGGATTCGAGAACTCTCGAGACCAACATTTTATAAAGCCCAGCATAGAACTACTCTTTGATATTATGAAGTTTATATGGGAGACGAAATTCAATCTTTGGCCATATTTGACACCCAAGTCACAGACATAACTAACGCGGCGAATCGAGGAATTCGAGAATTCATAATCATAAGTGATTGGTTTCAGATTCCTGTGAAAAGTCATAACCTCACATTTGTCTATATTGAGTACCAAATTATTGCTTTTGCACCAGTCGTAAAATTTGTGGAGGTCACCCTGTATAAGTTCACAATCGTTAAAAGACTTAATCTGAGCGAACAGTTTAATATCGTTAGCATAAATCAAGACTTTGCAGTGCTTCACAACAGATACAATGTCGTCAATAGATAGAATAAAAAGCAACGGGCCCCGATGACTCCCTTGAGGTACGCCGGACGAAGCTTTCAAGACTCTAGAGGTTTATTTGGTATGTTCTGTTATCTAAATATGACTCCATCCATTTTGGAATGTTAGGGGAAACCCATACTTTTCCATTTTAAACAATATCACGGAGTGAGATAACTTGCCGAAAGCTTTACTAAAGTCAGTATAAATACAATCTGTCTGGAAGCCTTTTGAAAACCCGCCATTAGTATCCGAGATGAATTCTAATAAGTTGGTGGTTGTAGACCTGCCCGAAATAAACCCATGCTGGTTTGAAGAAAGCAAATTCTTACAGGAAAATGATAGCTGAGAGCAAATGATTGATTCAAATAATTTTGGCATGCAAGATAATTTCGCAATAGGCCTATAGTTAGAAATATCATTTTTACTACCTGTTTTGTGGATAGGTATGATGAAAGAATTTTTCCACAGCTGCGGAAAACAACCACTACCGAGCGATATTTGGAAAATAATTCTCAGCGGGGCTACTAGGCAGAGGCAACATGACTTCAGAAAGGCTGGAGGAATCCCATCGGGACCCGTTGTGAAGTCATTTGGAAGCCCATTAATATTATCAAGTATATCCTCATGTGTAATTGTAGGGATAGTGAATGAAACTTTATGAGAGTCGTTCATATAATTAAAGTTGCTATTACGAGGTTGGAAATTTGAAGAGGAAAGTGCATTTTCAAAAAATGAAGCAAACATATTGCAAATTTCAGACGAAACGTCACTAACAGAATCTTTATACCTCATGGTATTGGGGTAGTTGTCGGTTTTTTTTTCATATTAATAAACCTAAAATAGGTACGTGGGTCACTAAATAATTTCACATGCATACTTTGAATATACTCATCATAGAGTGAAGAGGAAAGTTCGTTGAATTCATTATAGGATGTGCGGAAATTATTGTTACTTATGATGTCCTTGTCCCGCAAATATCATTTCCACAGTTTATTCTTTCTATTTTTAAGGCGTTTCAGCTTTTTATTGAACCATGGCGGTGATGTTTTAGAGATCCGCTGGCGCTCACGTCCTATAAGCATCCAATATTTTTATTTTTTTTTTTTAGAGAATTGAAAGCATGTACAAAATCAAATGCGGTAAAATGCGTACTCGAAAATTGATCCCGGACAAACTTAAATTGAAAATGTTTAATGAAATAATTTATGCAAGGTAGCAAATCGGTTGAATAACTTTAAAAAAATATTTTCAATTCAATTTATTTCAATTAAATGTACAAAGAAGTCTTAACTTTAAAATGTACCCAGTATGACTTAATTGTTGTAGAGATCCCAGATATTTTAAACAAATAAAGAAAAAGAAAAATAATTTAAAAAAAATACAAAAATTCTTAAATACGAAAAAAAATATTATTGCATATGCATATAGAGGTAAAAAGGTAAAGGGAGTGCGAGATAGGGACGATTTAAGGAAACGGAATTTTATTTCACATCTTTTCTTCTGCAGATAAATATTTTTTAATACCTGCTTGAGAACTTGTCTACTCACCGGGATATGACGTTTTAGTTCTTCAGGTAAAGAATTCCAAAGTTTAACAGCGTAAACGGAAAATAACCGGTGGCTCTGAAGATAATTATATCTAGGTACCAGCAAGTTGCTAGTGTGACTCGATATAAGGAAGTGCACCTTACAGATGTATATTAACGTGACTGCTAACTTCTGTTCTATCATAAATATATATAGAAAATAGTAGAGGTGCGAGTACTGAACACTGGAGGACGCCTCTATTAGGACAAAGTACTATGAAAAGCGTTCAGCAATTTCACTCTTTGAGATCGATGTACTAAAAAATGTTTAATAAATTTAACCGATCTGCAACTAAAAACAAATGTAAATCTTAATTTGCGATAGAGACTTCCATGATCCACCTTATCAAAAGCTTTTGTAAAATCTAATAATGTTAGGAAGGATACCTCATCATTGTCAAGGTAAAACCGAAGATCATCAGTTATCTTGAGCAATGCAGTGATACAGCTGAGTTTGGCTCGAAATCCGGATTGTGAAGCAGAAAGAATACTTTGACACTCAAGAAAAACTGCAATTTGGTCACCCATGATTCTCTCCAACCCTTTAGATAAACAAGGTAATATACTGATTGGACGGAGTCTCACAAGGCAGGCGTTATAGGTGTCAGTGATACCTGGTCATTCAAAATAAATAATTATTTTCAATAATTTCAATGAGATTCCGTCCACTTCGGTCGCATAGGATTTGATGCTACTCAAAGCCTTACGAGTTTACAATTCGTTGATACAAGCAAAACCGAACTGCGTATTAACAGTCCTCTTACTAGTTCCAATCGACTCGGAGGACATTGAAGTGATAGAGTCAGGAGCGTTGCAGTTTGATGGCTGGACAGCATTTCTTAGAACATGGAATCACTCCTACAGTATTGGAGTTCTTATCATTTGCCACCTTTGAAATGATTTGTTCTGTGCTGAAATAAGCGTCATAAATTCTTTCGAAAACCGGTTATGTTTATACAATAAGGTTTTACAGGGTACATACGAGGGCCACTATTTATATTTTGAGCCTAATAATAAAAAACATTAATTTGTCAATAAAAATGTCTTTATTGATTCTCAAAGTATTCGCCACAATGATCGATTCAATTTTGCATGCATTTGAACCAATCGGCAAAACAGTTTTTCCATTCTGTTTGAGACACCTCCAAAGCATGGTTTTTGAACGCATCAGCAGCTTCTTCGGGCATCGGAAATCGTTGTGATTAAGCGCCATGGGATTCTTCAACAATTTTTGCAGGGATTCCCTCCCGTACGAGAGCGAACATTTCTAAAAACAGGAAACCCCGGAATCGTTATAAAAACAACATTAATATCATTTTTTAGCCATGTTTTAGTTACAAGAATAATATCAACTTTAGTTTCATTAAATATCATTTTCACCTCATCGGCTTTATTAATCAAGCTGCGAGCATTGAAGTGGGCGAGATTCAGGCCATTGTTTTGTGACCAGAAGGTATTGATCAAAGCTCTGTAACAGAATTCACGCAGAACCAGGCGCGTATCCAGACCTGAAACCTAGCAGGGGTCACAACTCAAATGCTCAAGGGGGAGAAAAAAGTAGGAAGAAGTCGGTTTTAAATTTTTTCGTTTAATAATATTTACGTTATATCACAAAATCTAATTTTCGATTTGATTTGGAAAACCTATCGATAATATTATCCACATCAATCTCAGAGTGGACATTAAGGACTCATAACCAGATACGCCTTCTCGTGAAGAGATTGTAGAAATAGATGCTGACGCAAGCGATTCTGTCACGGGTGAAGTAATTGACTGAGCAAGATCCTGAATCTTGAGGAGACACATTCAAAGGAATAGGAGTAGAAGTGCATGATATGTCACTGATTATTTCTTTTGATGGGAACTTAACTGATCTTCCTTTCTTCTGATAAAATATGTCAATGGTTTATCCTTCTACTACAAATTAAAAGAAAACGTGAAGTTAAATTTAACAACACTACTTTAATTAATACGAATATGCAAGCAAAGCAACTAACTGCAAGCTAACTACCTCAGACGAAACGAATGGATTTTATTTGTATATAGTCCTGCCGTAAAATTTCTGAAAAAAAATTGCAGCAACAGTTTTAGTGGCACTCGCATCAATCCAACTGATGGTTTTCAACCACCAATAGTGTAGTAAAATTCGAAAGAAATATGTTTAAGTAAATTTCTAACAACAAAATGTATGATTGCCAATGCTCATAAATATGTTTAGCGACTAAGACCCGCCGAAGCACATAAATCAATATAACTCTTTGGAACCATGATCGGCCACTAGTAGTATATAGAAAATCTAAAGAAAAAATATCAAATCTTGCTAAAAAAAACTGAATGCTTGTGCCCTCGTCTGAAAGAGTGCACCACCAGAATCAGTTCACCAATTCGTTGGAACCGTCGCGTCGTCGGCTATTTAAAATGTTTTAAAAACATTTTGCAATTATATTTCTAAGAAAAATTTGATGTTTACCGACGAACGTAAATATTTTTAACAACTCAGGCTTGAATCAGTGTCGGTATGAAAACTCAACAGGTGGCTATACGTTGATGATTGCATGGAAGAACCCTAAATCAAAATTCGTTATGATGATGACCTTTTGACACTATATAAAACACAAGAAAATTCTAAAAAAAATCATACACGTTTCAAACACGAAGAGCTGTGAGCGAATGACTATTATACCCACTTCAGACTCCACTATTACTACTCAAAAGAAGACAAACAAACGCTTAACCCAGCCTTAGAAGCTATTTGCGTAGATTGGCCCTGTCGACACAGTAACACTAAAGTTGAAAATTTGGAAAAGTGCGATATATCACCAGTATTAATCGCCGGCGTCAGCTGCACATTGTGGTCGCACCATCCATAAATCGGCCTGTTAAACTTTTAAACCTCAGTCTACGTCCAGCGCCACATTAAATTTACCGCGCAGGTGAGGTGGTGCTTTGCTTTGAGCGCATATGAAAACAGAAAATGAGCCAAAACTATGAAACGAAGTCACATGCCTGTCACCTACACTACAATCCCACTTTCCCTATCTATATGCAATAATGCTAGAATCTATCCAAATTCCTATCATCTACATGATTTATTTCTCTACTTATGAGAAATAAAACATACCAAAAATACGTCAGCGACATCAGAGCCGATCACGTGGTCAGGGCATGATAGAGTATCATACATTCAATGCCACTGCGCCTGCGTACCACAGACATGCTGATCGAAGAAGCCAGTCGACCAGCAGTGGGAGAACACACAAAGCTAGCGCCGCCATGTATATGACACGCTGCACTACTGCTGACCGCGCATATATAAAGGGGCCCGCCGATGCCAGAAATCTGTCTTGATCGACAGCTCGAGCAGAGCAGAGCTCCAGTACCAGCACCAGCTAGAGACCAGTGGAAATAAAGTCCAGTCAACTCCAGCCCAGTATAAGAGAAGTCGTAAAATCAACCAGCCCAGTCCGTCCGAGTAGACCTGACCAGAACAGACCAGGGAAAAATAAGTAGAGCCAGATCACCAGGAATCAGTCAGTTGCCTCCCAACAATCAGACTGTCAAGAACTGTCGACTATCCGTGCTGTTTCTGCCTAAGACGCGCGTACGATTTTCGTATTGGTCTATCTATGTGCAAAGACGTGCGTACGATTTACGTATTGGTCTTTGTCAGAATATCCGCACACAATTTTCCCAAGTATCCGTCGACGTGCTGTTTCTGACCAAAGACGTGCTTACGATTTTCGTATTGGTCTAGCACAGAATATTCGGACACTATTTCCCCGTCTATCCGCCCACGTGCTTTTTCTGCCCAAAGACGTGCGTACGATTTTCGTATTGGTCTGGGTCGGAATATTCGCACACAGTTACCAGCTATCCGTCGCCGTGCTATTTCTGCTTATGACGTGCATACGCCTTCGTACTGATCTAAGCAAGAATATCCGCAGTTATACTCATACTAAGGCACCCGACCCACTAGGATATACTATGTGTGATTAAAGTATTGAAGTGCAATACTGAATATCCTACAAAGAACATATTGCATTCTGATAAAAACTAGACCGTTTCTAACAAAAAAAGAGCACAATTTCCCCTGAACTTTTAGGCGGGGGGCGCTTAGAAATATTTGTCGGTTAATATGTACTAGCGAAGGGTTAATGTATACACTAGATTGCCTTCGGGAAGACTCAGTCCTTGGTGTTAACTGTAGTTCATGGAGATACATAGGTCGCTCACCATACTTATCAAAGAAGATGTTCCTCTCGGTAATCGTAGAGAGTTTAATAACAATTGGAGGTATGTTTTTCATGTTATTTTTGTTTGTAACGGGCAGCCAGAAGACAACAGTGTATTGTGTTGGTATGTTCACAAATATTATTGTATAGCTCAGAGCTTTTTCTTGAGCACCTTTTGAAATACCAGTGACAATTAAACTGGTGTTGCGATGTTGCCTTTCCAGGTTCTGTTGAAGGTAATCTAATCTGGTGGAAATATCTTTCAAAGACCGCTCAAAATCAATAATTTGCCCTGACATCGTGTTTTCGATCTCCGTTATTTTCGTGACCAAGTTGTCAAGTATAGAATTTTTTTTCTGTTAAGATCTGTCTTTAAATTACTTACGGCGCTTCTTAATTCAGTTAGAAATGTCGATACTGTTTTTTGAATCTGACCCAACGATGTATTTTCTAGTCTTGGAGATTTCCTATTGGATTTACCTTCTTCAGTTGGCATTTTCTCAAGGTTGTTGATCGTGTGAAACGGATATTTTAAAATTTAACACTAAGCAATAGAATCTCGAAGAAAACGTAATTTTGTAAATTGATATTTCAAAATACTAAGAATAATATTTTGTGAAGTGCGATTTGAAAAATTGGAATGAAATTATTTAAAATATTTAAAGAGACTGACCGATTTTAAGAGACTTATTCACTAGCAGCCATCTTGAATTTTTTTTATTTTCTAGTATAGATTTGATTCACAGAAACGCGCTTTGTGCTACATATTAATTTAGAAAATCTGAATATTGATATATTAAATGCGTATTGAATTCATTGTAAGTGTAGTAATCTTATTTCTTATATACGTTTTATTCACACAAAAAAAACGGGTGGCAGCACGATTTGCATTTTACTTACAGGAATATGATCAATTTCATCACGCGGTAGTATAAGTTTCAACATTGCTCATAATGTCAAGAAATTCATATCCACTAAAGGTATAATACAGGAGGTGAAATGACATCGGGTGTACGTGACGAAGTTGTTACAGTCTGCTCTACGATTAACGCAACAGAAACGCATACGCCCTAATATTCTCGCAGAAAATTTGTTAGATTGAATACTATGCAATACTCTGTTAGTCACTAAGGGCAGTCCTAGCGGATGGATAAAATTTTTGCAATATTACAAAAAGCATTATAGTAAATATTCTCTGGAGTCTCCTTGTCTAGAAATTATGGATAATCATGATAGTCACGGCAGCATCGTTGAATTTTCCCAAACCAATTAAATACATCTTTTGATGATCTCTCTTTACACTTCCCCTATGCTGCAGCCATTGGCTGAACCTTGAAGACCCATTATAATTTGGAAGTATGATTGAATGGTTCGAAATCCTGGAAAAATTACAACCATATGTATAATGATACGGCAGAATGATTCTCTTTGCGTTTCCTAGATCGTACACTCATCAAAGCATTCACAGTAGTGCAATACATAACAAGAGAACAAATTGTAATTGGTCTGAGTCCAATAGCATTATACTCTAGATGAAAATAAAAGTTACATAAAGTAAAAACTAAAAGTTTTAGTGGCAACACCAAGAAGGGTTTGCCCGGTTTAGCTCAAATTTATAAATTGTATTTACTATTTTGATGAAAACGCTGTGTACAAAATTTCAGCTCTTAACATTGACGCGTTCTCAGACAGTGTCTAAATAGTGAAAACTAAAGTTTTGTATGGCTACACCAAAAAAAGTGCAATTGTACTTTGATTTCATATGTATTTTAAAATTGCATATCCGCAGAAGTATTATTTTCAGCTTTGTTATAATTGCTTTTAAAGCACTTTGTGGGATGCAGTTTGGAAGCTCTGCACAATTACTGGAGCTAGAGTATCGGCCTCAAATCTTTAACAGTGTATCTTTCAATTACAGAAAATTAAATTTTGACGAAACAGCCGAGCTCTGCAACAGCACACTTTATAATTTTATTTGCAGCCTTAAATACTTTTCTATCAACAAATTTTTCAATTATCTAAAAAAGCTAAACATCTGCTTTGAAACACTTTGAACTACGTAATGGTACGTACGGAGTCTACACGAGAAAACTTACATTATCACCCTGTGTTAGTGCCATTTTTATGGTAATATAATGTGAGTGAAAGGTGGAGGACGTGAAGTCCTATTTATCAGGCGAACCTGGTAGTTCACTTCGTGGTAACTGGTAGTGCAGGTAGTCACGCTAATACTCCTCGACTAATGGATGAGAGCATCGTCACACACCATATACAAAACTCGTGCCTTGGAAGGAAAGTCAAAACAAAAACATACCAACACGTCCTGAAGGGACTTTACACATCACTTACCTTGTCCTCAGTGAGAATCGGATAGAATTGATCCATTCCCCCCCATATTATCGCGGGTACGGGTTGACGATATTTCTAGTAGAATTCTGAAAATTTACGAAGAAGTGGCCCTATTCAACCTTCATCACCATGAGGAGGGCTCCGGGAGGAGAAAGAATATCAAAAGATTAACGCCTCATTACGTTTCAAAAAGAATATTGTTTTTTAATCTTACTGAACTTTTTTTTTCCAAGTAGCATATACATACAACACAGATCTACAGTTGCTTATGTCTATCGGCGCTCATTAATTATTTCCGTATAACGCAAAAGGAAAAATTCCTAATGTAGGTATCGAAAATTTTTTAGCTACTCGCTGTCAATTAGCTCTTTATTTGTACAGTTCGAACCCATGAAGTACAAATAAGGTATGAATCGAGAAATGAACAGGTTAAACGATATCGATTCGCTATCTCGTTGTCAAATTGCAAGACAGGAAGCCTATAGAAGGTATGCTCTAAAATTTCAAAATTCAGATTATGGGAGGTCATATCACTGACTTATATCAATGGACTGAGCGATTTGCTATTTTATGAGGCACAAATATTGTGCTTCTGTATATCACTGTTAGAGCACCGTTTAAAATGTTTACGGCATAAAAAAACATGTAAAACTCAACCAATCAGATGAAATTTTACACCCGAAATTCAATTTAAAAAATATATTTTCTTATGTCCACGTGATATTTTAATCGCTTATAAGGAATTAAACTCATTTCGACTCTAATTTTCAAAAGTTAAGTTTTACTGAATCTTGCGTATGGGCAAGAGAGACGGACCATGGCAAATACTATCTTTACCTTATTCTTCCTGCGGTGATTGCATCTGAAGCCAACATAAAAACATCAAATGGCATAAGAAAACGTTCAGTAATCAATATTTTGTGTTGGTAGCTCCAAGCTCCCATAGGGTAAAAAAAAAACTGTAAAACTTGTGTCATTCTTTCCTATAGGAAAATGGCAATACGCTCAGTCCATTGTTATAAGTCAGTGGCCTCGCCCAATGCTTAAAAATTTTAAGAAAAAATATCCACTAAATTTCTAAGAAAAAATTGCGGCCTTCCCTACATAAGCTCGAGGCATCGTTGATTTTATATTGGAGCAAGGATTTACTGACTTATGCTTTGGTTACGTCTGCAGTTGAAGCGCCTCTACACTACAACAAACATGCATGGAAAATGCGTTAGGATTGCATTTATGTAAATAGCACTTAAATAGCGCAAAACTAAGAAGCTGCTTGAAAAAAAGTAGTTTTTGATGAACTCAGTGTTTCTAGTGTGTAATAGCCTAATGGTCAATTTCTTCTACTTCTTGGAAAATTATTTCCCTCACACAAGCAAACCATGTGAGCGAGTGGGGTAGAAGTTTTGTATAAATTACGGTATAACTAAGTAACGTCGGTTGTTGGTGTGCGAGTAGTCAGGAGATTCTCCAGGGTCGTTTTCTGACGTTGCTAGATTCAGAGCGCTGATCTAGCTCTGCGGTTCGGGCGGTCTACGTAATACACACTACTTAGCCTACACTCACTCACTTACTTATAATAACTTATAACTACGCGGCGTAGGTGCGGAGTAGGAGAGTGCGCTCCCTATTCCATAGACCAACACGATTAACGTGCGCTTGTCGTTAGGAGTAACCAACACGGGGGACAATGGACACTGCGTTCACTATTCTTCCGACCAACTCGATTACGTGCGTTTGTTGTCAGAATAGCCAACACGGGGGTACGGGGACGGAATGTATGTGTGCGCTCGCTACTCTTCTGGCCTGCACGATTAACGGGCGCTTCGTCTTCAGAGTAGCCGGCACAGTACGTGGTCGGAATGTATGTATCCGCTTACTACTCTTCTGACCAACACGATGAACGTGCGCTTCGTCGTCAGAGTAGTCAACACGGTACGGGGACGCAATATATATTCGTCCGCTCACTACTTTTCTGATCAACACGTTTACGTGGGCTTATCGGCAGAGTAGCCTACACGGCGCTACGGGAAGGTATGCGTGCGCTTACTAATTCTCAGGCCAACACGATTAAAATGCGCTTGCCGTTGAGCTAGTCAACACGACTTGCGGATAGGACTGGATGGGAGATGCTTCTGGTCGAGCTGCTGGGAAGCAATTGACCAATCTTTCGGTGCCGACTGACTTTTATAGCCAGTCTTCTGGTAGTCCACTGATGGGGGGTCAATGCTTCTTGCTTTAGAGTTGTCTTTTCGCGGTCGTATAATCTGCTTGACTATAATTTCGACTTGTGTCTACTTGAACGCTTGGTGATCGACTGAGTGATTTTATTACTGCCTGCCGGCTATTTATAGGCAGACTAGCTGATGGTGTCGGGTGTAAAATGTTCCCTACTACTATCACTATCACTACTGAAGTACTGATCATTGGTGTGCTCTTCTCTCGGTGGCTGGCTTACTTTGTTTCCTAATTGCTGCTAGACGACTAGTTTTCGCTAGTGTCTAGCTAGAACATATGAAACTTCGTTACAACTGCATTGTTGATTCATTTCATTTAGTCTATGAATTTATCGTAAAGTAGTAAGTTGTTGGCTGTAATTCAAATTGCAAATAAATAGTGTATATCGTTATTTGTGCCAGTATTATATAGGATCTGAAGGTAAGCGTGGATCTGTTCTGATTCCAATATATGTCGATAAATAAAATTACTGTTTTAGTAGTGTAGTGAAGAAAGCTTTTTTAAAAATAATGACAGCGAATCAAAGGAAGATGAATACTATCCGACAGCGAATCGGTATACCAACTAAATATTACCGATGGTGAAAGTTAAGCTTCCGATGAAGAGGAAACTACAGCCAACGAATATTGTAGTCAGCAAACTTATCTTTCGAAACTCAGGAAATATTTCTATTCAGAAAAACAAGGTCGTTCAAATACGGGTCGTTATTCTACCGAAAATATTATAAGTACTACACCTGAACCAACCAAATACGCAATTTCCAGGGTTACTAATATAAAGTTTGCATTTGAATTTTTTATTCCATCAGCATGAGACAAAGTAGCCCCACTTAGAGATATTTGGCATAAATGGGGAAATAAATTTGCGAAAAGTTTTCAAACCCGCATGAAAATGTTACGGTTGATTAACAATTTTGTAGATGCTGCCTATTAAGGCAGTATATAGCATCAAAAGCCTGAAAATATAAGCGCTTTGTATTGTTGCTTCCAGTTATGCGATGTCCTTGCAAATCGACACTGGTAAATACCGAAAGTGCAGATTTTATATGTAAAAAGCATTCACAGACAGAAATAAGTTGCAATAATTGTAAAAATTCTGAATAAAAATGCATTGGACAAATATAACCCATTAATGCCATATACGTGTTTTTTAAGTGCAAGATAAGGGTTAAATCTGATCAAAAGCCCATGATTACTTACTTATTCCGTTGACTCAGCGACCTAAAGTGGTTCATGGCCTCCGATACTAGAGGAGTTTTTTTTCCATTTTTATTAATTAAATAACTCTTTATTTTTATTTATTGTTAGGTCTGACGTCGTTCTATTTAGGCCTATAACTTGATTTCTCTATACCGTAGTTAGGACTGTTGTAGTAAAATTTAGGTATGGATTACTGAAATTAATTCTTCGAAAGGAGAAAGTCTTCGCACATGCATACGTCGAAAGACATAGAACTCTATAGACATATACAGGGTGTTTCATAATTGGTGCATGTAGGTCAAGGGCTTGATATCTGACATAAGGTGAAGGTGTAAGTAAGACGTGTAGTTTCGGCGCTAGGGGGGTTTAAGATTTCTAGTACTTCTTCCATTTTATTCCTTGTAACTGTCTTGATATACACCCTATCAAGGTTGGATTTATTTCAGATGATAGCGAACCGTCTCACCTTTCCAATGAATGCCCAATCAGTTACGTCCGTCGGCAGTTGTAGGACGTCAAAGTAAAAAAATTGGAAACAGAAACCTAATTTTTTTAAATTTTATCGATTTTCCCGCCAAAATGCATGATAACTATACAGTTTTATTACAAGATTTAGAGACCCCAGAATATTACCTTAGTTTAATTTATATGTATAATTTACCTACCTAAATACAACCGTTTTTGAGATATCCCCGTTTCTATGATTCATAATTTCATTAGTTTTGCCAATTTTGCATGGAATTGCATAATAATAGGCGCGATTACCATCGTCAGTAGCAAAATTTACAAAATTATGAATCATACAAACGGGAATATCTCAAAAACTGTTGCATTTAGGCAGATACATGAGCTTAGTCAAATTAAAGGTAACACTCCGGGGTTTATAAATCTTGTAATAAAACTGTATAGTTATTATGTATTTTGGCGTGAAAACCGTTAAAATTTGAAAAAATTAGGGTTATTTTTCCAATTTTTTTACTTTGACGTCCTACAAGTGCCGACGAGAGGTAACTGATTGGGCATTCATTGGGAAGCTGAGACGGTTTGCTGTTATCTGAGGAATCCCACCTTGGTAAGGTGTATATTAAGAAAGTTACAGGAAGTAAAGTGGAAGAAGTACTAAAAATCTTAAACCCCCCCCCCCCCCCCCCCCCCCGCAAAACGAAGCGTCTTACCAACACCTTCACTTATAATATTTTGCTTGTCTCCACCTCAGCTATTTAGCTAGGTGTACCAATTATGAAATATCCTGTATATCCATCCAATTAAAAAGATTTCTTGGAAAAGCTTCACTAATCACTGTTAGTATTAGTTCTGCGATCTTTGCCCTATAGGTTTCAAAAATATTTTCCTGGTTTCGCTTTGTCATTATGTAATGTCTTCAATAAATGTTTCCTAAAGAAAATCTCCCATTCTACTTAATTGTCCACGTCAAACGAAAAACAATATTTCGATTATCTCCAAATACCAAAAGATCCATAAATGTTTAGTTTTCGTAATAGCTTTCGTTCGTAAAAGAAATCCCACACAAAAATTCTGGACATCGTTCCACTTATTGTACTTCGTCACCAACAGTTCTCACCACAGAGTCTGTAGCCCTTCTTTCTTCGATTGCTTAGTGTGTGCACCATTTCCTTTTGTGCACCACTAAGAAAGTCCCCTATTGAAGAACTCTTCAAAAGTGTTGTAGCACCAGGGGTTCTATACTTATCACACGCTGCTAACAATACACTCACTTTCCACAGAGAAAATGTTTGCTGTGTCGATTAAATCTTTTTATGTATGAAAGTGCAAGGGGCGATTCCTCATCCAGACCGGAAGTATATGTACATTCTTCCCCTTCGACACTCATTTCTATCAGCAATCGCCACGAGAGCTTTTATCCTTAACATGAAATTGATTCTATAAAAGAGCACTTGCGTGTTCACAGGATGAAAAGTCACCCTTAGAAGATATGACGGAATATAATTCCTTTTTTGTGCTTCCTGCTTGGAGTGTAAAGTGTCATCGTGCTGAAATTAATTTCTTTTAACTTTTCAAAAAAAAAAAAATTTCATTCATTACTTCCGACAAAGTTGTCAGGGTCTGGACTTAAGTGCGATTCTCAATTGTCGAAGAGTTTTACTCTTTTTTTAGGGTGGTGCAGTAAATACAAGGATTAAATGCTTTTTATATCTGTGAATAGTGCTGGTCTTTTAGCAGACTCCCGTTGGGTAATGTAATATACTTAATTTTATGGTAGATGAGGGGAGGAATAGTTTAGTAATAAACTCCATCTTACATGTACACAACCAGAGCCTTTAAAGAGTTATTGCTAAGGCCAGGAGATGACCGAAATTATATTTTCTGACTACATGAAAGTACTCATAAATCCTGGCAAATGACTAAAACGAATTTTTACGAGGCCATATTTTCTTATAGGTATACTTTGATGCAAAAATGTATAGGAAATTGTTCTACTGACCTTAATATAGCAACATCTAGCGTTTCTAGTAGAGAAAGTTGATTTTATTTCGGAAATTTTCGTTTTTTTTTATGTAGTATAGTTAAGATTGATGTTACGCTGTTACCTTAAATATTATTGAATAAGGCATTTTTATGAGGATAAACTGTAGTTGAATGCTTTTTTTACTTGTTACTGTTAATGTGAAGCATTCTGATAAAGGATATATATGAGGTTCGAAGCACTTGTCAAGATCCAATTAAAAGCTTAGTTCAGGACAATTTTGATTTTCTGGTAGATTTGTTTTTTTTTTCATTGGCAGAAGGCGTGCAATGACATGTCTAAATCAATCGGAATTAAGACTTCTGGTAAATGTGCTCTACACGACTATTTTTAATTTAATATCCAGAATTGAAAATGAAAATAGAATATTAATAATAAATAATAATATATATTTTATAAAATAATACCTTTTTTCGTTCTTTGGTTTGTTTTTTAAAAAAGTTTTAAGTAGCGCTAGCATGAATTTATTCAAAAATCCAGTTAAGTTAGGATGTAAAACATATAAGGAAATGGGCAGCATAAGGACTAAGTGGCAAACATAAGTAACGTAAAATAAAAGTAAATAATTAATATTTTTGGGACGTTCCTGATACATTAAAAGTATACTCACACGAAGGTGGTGATAAGATTTATCATTTCCTATAAGAGCCTCGCGTAATTCTAAGAACTTTTAAAACCATCTGTAGGAGGTAGATGAGGTTATTCCTATACACAAATTACTAGATTTTGTCCCGTCCTCGATGAACAACTCAAGTTTATCTTCTTCTAGAAAAGGAGCGATTTCTTCATTATTTGTGCTAAAATTAGTGCACAATTTTGCGACAAATCTGAATGAATTATATCGTACGTTGCTCTTTCGCGACCATAGAGCTCCTCGATTCTAACTGATCGAGGTATTAATTTGAGGAAATCGACGTCAAAGTTATATTTCCTTCTAATACAAAATTTTCATTCATACTACGCATAAATTTAGTGTCATATGAAAGTAACTTTACTGTAAATTTTCGCTCGAATAAGTTGAAAGCCCTCCGATATATAGCAAGGAAATTTTTTAAATCAGATAGAACCCATCCCTAAATATATGTCACATAAAACAATTTTCCAAAGTTGTATCTGTCACTTAGCACTTCTGGACATCGTATCCTGATTTTATGAATTTTTATTTTGTCTCATATAGGACTCGAACTCATAATTTTAAGAATCGGTCATATAGATAGCATAGAAGAATTTTTGAAAAATCAAATTTTTTTTCTTGTATTTATATTAGAATCGTTGAAATTTTTTTTTTTTTTTAAATTCGTCCATTCCATCTAAATAAAAAAACATAACTGTATTAAAGTATTAGTGATAAAAACCATTGTAAATTTCCGAAATTTATATACAAATGAGGTGCGAGACCCAATTATTAAAATTATTACAACTTTGACCAAGTCGAAAACATAATTTTCTTTTGAACGCGATTTGTTAAAGCCCAAGAGCATAAAAATAAAAGGAAAAGCTCAATAAGGTTATATGTATTATGAACGTTTTACAGTTCCATTTAAATGGGTTATTTGGCAGCTAAAATATTGGTTAGGGATCAGTAACCTATTCCTGGGCACGAAGGAGTTGACAGTTATAATAAATCGACCATCTAGTTAAAACAGGATCCTACAGTTTTAGCTAGATCGACCACTTTCTAATAACAGTATCCTTCGTATCCAGGAACCCAAAACAACATTACTTTATTGTCCATAGGCAACATTTGGTTCCGTGTGATAGCTCTAGACTAGTTTCGGCTCAAATGCTTCAGAGGACAGAACCAGGAGTGCAGCTTGTCTGTCTTAAACAAAGTGGAGCTCTACAGTCCTTGTTTAGGATTTTCTGAGTCTCAACCTCTATAGCACCAGAAAAGTGACTAAGTGATGAAACACGTGTAGTGTTGACCGTTTATTTCTTAAACATGTCCATGCAGCGAGCTTGTGTTAAGCTGGTTCTGATAGTAAAAAAACAAATGGAATGTGAGGTAAGAAACGGAATGAGGAATTTCGCATTTGGAGCCATCATAACTGCATCTGTTTTACCAACCCTCGTAGATCCATCAGTATACCAGACATGGACTCGATCTGGAAATTGGAACTCTCTGCCCTGGAGGATCCATACAGTCATTTGGGTATTTAGACCACACTTTTCCCAAAAAGCCCTTTGCATTTGCCAAATGCCCACATTGCTTTGTTTGTTATAATTTTATGGTGGAGATTCCAGGGAAGCTGCTATCCAGGGTTATTCCTAAATATTTGTTTTTTTTTGTAATATTCTAGTGAAAGTCAAATTAACTCAGAAGCTGGGAACTGGAGACTCCTTTTCCTGGTGAAGGGGACTATCACAGTTTATTGATAGTTTTTTCATCTACTGATTCTGGCACCATAGTGACTATGATCCAGGCTATTCCAAATTACCCATTAACACAAATCATAATGTCATTGGCATACTCCTGGGCCTTAAAGCCGCCTCTTGCACTAGGTTTAATATCGCATCCACAACCAAAAGCCATGGTAGTGGAATTAAGGCTCCACCTTGTGAGAAGCCAATAGTAGCTCCGATTATTGTGGATTCGCAATTTGAGATAGATGTCAGTGTTTTTCCAGCATAGTTCCAATACAGGTTTCGATAGTTCTATAGTCGATTAGCCTTTTGAAGGAGTTAATCACCCAAAACATATGACTCCTGAATTCAAAATGCTCCACCAACTACCGCAACTGAATGCAAAGAAGGGCCAACTACTAAATTTGTATGCATATGTGTATTTAATTTTGCCACAAAGTCGTATCTGCATGACTTTATCGACGTTTTGTGCCCCTTGGTTCTATAGTATTAGCAGTTACAATCTTGTTGCCCCAAGTTTAGATATTTTCGAGTTCACGTAAAACTAGACAACATGAAGTAACTCCTAAACCATTGGAGATACAAGTTTGGGGACAATTTTAATCGAAAGAGAATGGTTGAATTCGTATGACCACATAAATAGCTCAATTTGTTTAAAAACGTCAGTTAGAAGTCGGGAGTTCCAAGGACGCACTTTGGTGTGCAACTTATTCTTCTAAACGCAAATCATCCTCTTTCTTGCACTAAAGAGAAATCACGCTTGAAATTAATATTTTGATCCATAGGAAGCCTTGCCTTAAAAAAATTCAAATTATCTGTAAAATACACCCAACTCAACAAACATTCCCAGATGTTTTTTATTTCGTCACGCCACTATCTGTTCTTACTAAGTCCAATAAAACAACATCAAAAATAACGTTGTGTGAATTTTTAAAGATCTTATAGAACCACTTTTCTGTAATATTATTTATTATATATCAAAGGAAGCTAAAAATCGTGTATTTTATAATGGCTTACAGCACTCTTTAATAAAATGATAAAGATTTTAAAGCTCAATGCCTTATAAGTTGGTTCAGAGGAATTCCGCAAGAGTAAGCCAAAGGACAAAACGAAAGTACACTCATCTGATGGCAGCATGATTTCTGTTCTGGAGTATTGAATTTTGATCAGAACAAAAATTTCTGGTACTGCAGCATTAATGGATATATGAGAATGGCACATACTTGAAGACAATTTTCAAATCCATGAGTAGCACCAAGTCGGTTCCTTCCGTTTACTCAACTTCAGTTTTTGTTTGTAATAATTGAATATTTCTGAAATTCAATTTTCGAATCTTCATATCGTGAAGCTTAGTGAGAAAATCTTTTAGTCAACTCTTTCAGGAGATCTCGAATCTTTGTTTTGTATACAGTACGTTTGCTCACATAATAATATTATGAAATTGCACCTTACCTGGATTTAACATTTTGTTTTTTATGTGTAAATGTTACCTCACTTATGTCCGAATATATAGTGAAAATAAAATTTTCATGTAACTGGAAAAAATCGAATACCTGCATGAGTTGGATATCTACTGTATTGCCAAATGCATCGAAAGATGATGGCTCAAGATAAGTCTGACCTATTTCCTTTACAAGTTCAGTGATTTATTTAACTTATAGATTATTTGCATATTTCAATTTATCTTCAGCATCCATAATGCTTTTGTATAGTACGCTTCAATCGAAACCTACGTGCTACCGTATTTAATGTCTCGGGTGATCTAAAAAGAAATATTCGATTAAATCTGCAGTGAACTTGTGTGACTTCCATTTATATCACTTTGTCACTAATTATGCAAAAGAAAGGTAAAAATATTTCTTCGTTCTATGCTTTTGATGTAGTGTATCGGCATAAAGTGCACTTCTGAAAATTCACCATTCTGTAAGCCAGTTTCTTACTACCAGCATATGCACAAAAACACGCTTTGAATATGGTGGTTCCTTACTTGCTAATAAATGTATTGTGACTCGTTTTCTATGTCGCCCTTCAAACTGGATTTAACACGATTAACTTACACCGAACTGAACAATTTTTTCTCTGGATTCACTCGTCAAATTGGCCTTGTAAAAGAATATTACACTAGATGTCGCTTGCAGTACTAAAAAAGTATACACAATTTATATGGTTCGGTGGTCCATTCTGGAATGGACCAACAAATTTGAAATGATGTATACGTCAAGTGATTCATATTTGTCCATATCTGAAGTGCTGAGGAAGTCGATCAAATGTATACAAAACTGCTTTTATAAAAACATTTGCTTTCGGCAGACTCTAAAACATGTTTTGGTTCATTCCAGAATGCACTGCCCATTTCATAATCTGTATAGGTACTCTGCTGCTTTTATTTAATTTGAGTCGCGACGCCTTCTTAGGTCATTATCAAACAACTGAAAAGCAGATCATTAGCTAAACCTGACTATCGTAATATTTTGGAATTTGAATTTTACTTTAACGGTCATTATAAATCTATACATAAGAGCGGGCTATTATTCATGAAATCTAACTGATCGTTTACCAATAATGAACCTTTACGACTTTCATTATTAATGTAATATATTTTGTATTTATCTTGGACTTTCCACCATCCACGTTTTTTAAAAGATGTAATTTATTTAAACATGTCGTATGACCAGTATCAACTAAATGCTTGCTTATGCCTGACGTTGGTCTATTATAGAGTGTCGATGATACGTGTTCTTTGTATCTAATTTTTAAAGAGCGTTTTGTTTTACCAATATAGACTGCATTACTATAAATTCTTATGAACTTTCGGTTTTAGTTTGTTGTTAATGAAAAACAATTTTAAAGGTTTTTTCTTATTAAAAGCTGATGAACGTTATATTGTTTTAATGTGGATTTAGTTTTATTCGAAGTTTCCTTCAAATATGGATTTTTTTTCCAAATGTTCATAGCTTGTGTCCCTTGTGGGTAAACTAGGTTAAGTGCATATTTTTGGTTTTTTGACCTTAACATTTTATAAACTAAATTTTCTGAATATCCGTTCTTCACTGTAATTTTTACTATTGTGTCGAGTTCCCTTTTAAAATTAATTTTACTCATAAGAATCTTAAACAATCTGTCTAGCATCGAATGGAAGGAAAAGTTTGTTATAGATTCAAAATGTTGAGAATCATTAAGAATTACAGCATTTGTGGAAGTAGGTTTCCTCAATATATCAAATTCGAATTTGTTATCAATAATTTTAACGATAAGGTCAAGGAAATTTAAATTATCATTACCATACTCTAAAGTAAACTGTAAATTATCGTCAATAGTATTTAAAATTTTGTTTAAAAACGTATACGACTGTCGCTCAGAGCCCGTTCATACATATAAAACATCATCAACATAACGGTACCAGCACAATTATATTATTAACTAAATCACAGCCTAAATGCAAAATTTTTTGTTCTGTTTTATTCATATAGAATTCAACCATTAAAGGTGATAAAGAAGCACCCGTGGCTAAACCATCCATTTGAATATAGAAGTTTTCGTTAAAATAAAAGTAATTTTGATCCAAACTGTAAGCGTAGATGGGTATGCTGTCACCTTACCAGAGATCTTAAGGGACGAGCAATAAAACAATAAAACCTGGCGATGGCAGGTTCAGTTTCATTAAGATTTTCGTAGAATAAATAATTAAGATAAAATGTAAAAGGAAACGAAGCGCATGTAAAAAAGGAAGCAGAAGGAATATTTTGTATGAACGATGGAGTAGTTGAAAAATGTATGTTCCTTGTGGCAAACGGTGTTTTTGGTTCTGTATTTTTGTTCAATAAATAATAGTCGGAGCTTAATTGATATTTTTCCTTACCTTATAATACATACATATATCAGTCAGCTGTTTAGTTTAATATGTAATGATTTATCCCTTTCCACGATCTTAACTTTTAAAAAAGGATGGCAGGAAACAAGTTACAAACATCAATTAATGGTAAATTAATATTATTAATTTTATTAACTAGATCAGTACTATTCTTAATGGAGTATTTTTGTTATACAAATTTAACACTTTAGGTAACATTGTCCTTAATATTTTTCTAATTTTTGTGAAGGTGTATTGAAAGAACAGGATACTGGTCTTGTTAGTGCACCTGGTTTATATAGGTTGATTAGACCATATACCATGAGAGCAGAGGGGTTATTTACTTTCAAAGAGAATTTATCTCTTTCGTTAAAAATTGTATATGCTGTATTTATTATGTTTGTTACTGTTCATTTTTGATAAGCAATCTTATATATTTTCAATGTAAACATTCTTTTCCATTAAAACTAAATTATTTCCTTTATCCGCTTTTGTTACAATTAAGTTGTTATCTTTAACTTTTCTACGTATACTATTTATAATCTTGGACTCATTAGTTTTTTCAGAGTTTATCAATAATTTAGCCTCCCTAATTATTTTTTCACATAGATATTTGCGTTCGGTATCTTTATCTATTAATGTTGCATCAATATGAAATACCAATTAAATTAAATCATTACTATCTATACTTACATCTGGAACGTAACCTAAGCATTTTTCAAGTAATTCTAATTCCTGGATACTGAAGTTAACTGGTGATTGATTTATTACTCTTGGATAGAATGAGTCATGTGTTGCTCTGTTCGGATTAGAGGCCACCTGTCCATGTCCCATCCATTGCTGCAATTCTTGTTTCTGGCGCTCAAACTGCATATAAAGCTCTATAAAAAAAATCATCCTTCCATTCGATGCTAGACAGATTGCTTAAGATTCCTATGAGTAAAATTAATTTTAAAAGGGAACTCGACACAACAGTAAAAATTACAATGAAGAACGATTATTCAGAAAATTTAATTTATAAAATGTTAAGGTCAAAAAACAAAAAAATATGCACTTAACCTTGTTTACCCACAAGGGACACAAGTTATGAACATTTGGAAAAAAAATCCATATTTGAAGGAAACTTCGAATAAACCAAAATCAACTTTAAAACAATATAACGTTCATCAGCTTTTAATAAGAAAAAACCTTTAAAATTGTTTTTCATTAACAACAAACTAAAACCGAAAGTTCATAAGAATTTATAGTAATGCAGTCTATATTGGTAAAACAAAACGCTCTTTAAAAATTAGATACAAAGAACACGTATCATCGACACTCTATAATAGACCAACGTCAGGCATAAGCAAGCATTTAGTTGATACTGGTCATACGACATGTTTAAATAAATTACATCTTTTAAAAAACGTGGATGGTGGAAAGTCCAAGATAAATACAAAATATATTACATTAATAATGAAAGTCGTAAAGGTTCATTTTTGGTAAACGATCAGTTAGATTTCATGAATAACAGCCCCTCTTATGTATGGATTTATAATGACCGTTAGATTAAAATTCAAATTCCAAAATATTACAATAGTCAGGTTTAGCTAATGATCTGCTTTTCTTGTTTGATAATGCCCTACGAAGACGAAACGCGTCGCGACTCAAATTAAACAAAATTGTTGTAGAACAGAATTGCATGAGTTTTAATTTTGAATATTTTTTAATTTTCTTTTTAAAGATGATTACCAAAAAAACATCAGTTTTATCTATTAACTTTATATTACTTAATGCGAATAATTATTACAGCTTATTGCACGACGTACGCTGTATTCCTGTCTGTTGTTTTTATATTATGGAGTGTGTCAAATCAAAACCCTCGAGAATACTTCACTAGCATGAAACAGACTCTCTCACCAACACATGAGAGCTCCAACGGAGTCCTAACATTCTAACATATTCGCAGTGTTCTTATGTGGAACTGACAAAAGTTTGATTTGAATAGCTCCTCCGCTCTGAACTACTATTCGTACAGAAAAATGATGTTTTGATAATCTTAAGCTAACTTTCTTATCTTCCGAACCGAAATGAACTTTTTATACCTTTCCTAACAAAATTCTTTAAAAATATTTATCTGGACCAAATGACTACGATTCCTCAAACAAAAACTCTCAGCTGAGTAATCATTGTATATGGCGCTGTGCCGTCATAGCTAGCTGATGACATCCACTATAGCTTCATACAGAATCGGACTCCGGCTGTACATCAGGTCGTGACACATTAAGATCAAAAAGCATCGACAGCAGCAGAAGCAGAAATCGGACATTTCTGCTTTGTTAACCACAAATACACATGTCAGGTGTTATAATTTGTAAAAAGTTGATGTTAATTGTTAATTAATTTGTTATTTCTAACAAAATTAATTAATTTTTCCTCTATAGAAAATAGCTTTTTCTCGCATCATACCTCTTTAACACTTCTAAAAGAAAGGACGCCAACAATGAAATAAAAATTTTAGGTCTCTTTATATTGGCAGTACTGAGCAGAAGCAGAATTTTTGAAATGTGATCAACTTTCAAGTTCTCCTTCTGCTGCTGTGTCTGCTTTCAATTTGTTAGTGCTCGAACAGTTGTATGTTTTCAGAAAAAATTCTGCTTCTGTCGCTGCTTTCTGCTTTTAACTCACATGTAATTATTACTCAGTTGAGAGTTAGTAAGCGTAAAAGGGTAAGGTTACTTTGTAATCATTTTATTATTTTGTTAAGTAAGGTATATAGTAGGTATAACCTTTGGGAAGGTAAGCAACCATGCTGTAAATTACTAGAAGGCTATTTTCTTGTATGGATAGTAGTTTAGGCTCTAAGGCATGTATAAAGTCAATGTATGGTAGTTTTCTATAAGAATCAATATAGAATATTTTAACGAACGGTCAAGTGGGAAATGGAAGCGTTCAAAGACGAATGAAAGAGCGCTTCTTTGGAAGCTTGAAGCGCTTCCCCACCTTATCCTTGATCATATCGTTTTAACGTGAGCATGTCTGCAGAGGGAAGTGATCAGCTCCAGATTCTTGGGAAGCGCTCTTGGAATGCTTGTAGGGTGGCCGTAGCAGCCTTGGAGCGCTTTTAGGGAATATAGAGGGAATCAAGATAAGGGCTTTATTAAAAATTTCGATTTTATTCTGAATGAACTCCGTTTTCTTTTAAATTATAAAATTCATTTAACCGCACTCTTCAACTCACTACCTACTACAGAATGAAAATTCTGCTTTACTTTCAGATGCATATGAGTCATCTTTTCACAATAACAAAGAGATATGTTATGAATAACTCTAAACTCAAAAAAGAGATCTGCTTCCGTAAAGCTTCCTTTGGCTATGGCAGGAGAGCACTTCGGAAAAGATATTTTCTGGCTTTGGTGTGGAAACACTTCCATATAGATTCCTGTTTCATGGGAATTGTTCTCGAGGGTTGTGGGAGTGTGGATTTAAAAGAATGGGGAAATTGGATGGAAATGGGAAGTTTGATAATGTTAGAAATATCTCTAACTTGTTGTGGGTATGTGACTAGCGCTCGTTTTTTCAAGGAGAGAAAAATTCCGAAAGTCCTTATTGATCTAATGCCTGAACGCTCGAGACATTGCTTTATTTATACTTTGGAAAATACACAGACTAAATGAGAACTAGAAATAAATCACACAACGGTTCCGTGTTTTAAACTCTGGCTGTGCGTATCACGGCCTTGAATTAAGCGAAAAGGGTGAACATCGCGATAGTCGTATTAACATACGTGGACGTGATTTATTCTATGTATATATTTATTTATATTTATTTTTATAATTATTTTTTAACTGATAAATTTTAATTCGGAGGATTTCTGTGCAGCGCTAGAGGAAAATTCCACAATTTTTAGGTAATTTGTTTTCAAGTTAAATTCTCAAATCGTGAGATCTGAGAATTTTAACTTTTATTTACCTTGTAGTGATTGCATGTGTTTTTATTTACTTTTAGGTTTAGTATGATTTGGAGGTGGCATTCACCGAGGGGAGGAGGCAATGACAGAATTCTTTGCGAGAAACTCTCAACAAAGTGTGTTTTTTTTAATTTAAGTATTAAATTTATTTTTAGAAAACAAGTATCGAGGTACTTTCAAGCCCACGATACAATGAGAGCGACACAACAATGTTGGCAACTTAGTTGGCAACAATATAGTGAACGCGATGGAACAAGTTTGTTTGACAGCGGGCACTGTTTTATTTATTGTAAAAGAAAAACCAACAAGGAAAAATTTAAGAAAAATCGTTAGTGTGCCTTATGAAGCTTACTTAAAATTGCAAAGCATAAAGAAAAAACTAAAAAGAAGACTAGAAGCGTAACTTTTTTCCGCATTTTCTCTATTAGTTCCTCCTCAAAATCCATAATTTCTCAAACTAATTAATGAAATTAATTTTGCACAAGTTTTTAATAACTAGTTTATTTCATAAAAATAACCAAATCCACATAACATGAATGTCAATTATTTACTGTCCATACAGAAATGTCAATTATGTTGGCGACTAATTTAGAGATTTTTCCAAACCATCCCTGTATTAAGTATATGGGACTCCCATATATTCGAACCTTTGACAGCAACCAATTTACGGCGACTTTGTTGTATCGCTATCAGTGTGTTTTGGCCTTCGGCTTCTGGCCTAAAGCCGAAGACCAAAAATTCCATAAAGAAATTTTTGGGAGTATAGGTACTCTGTGTATAGTGTTTCGATCAGCAATGCCAGGGCGATCTCATCAGGACAGCAATGAACCCTGAAGACTGCATGCTGTCTACACTACAGTAAACTCAGATACCAACAAGTTGCTGGTGCATATATATACACTTCTATAAAAAGCTATATGTGAATCATTTTAAGGAAAATTGGTTGTCTTCATAATTAAAATTATTTTTGGACATCCCATTTCTAACTAATAAGTGAAAAGTGGTAATGAGTTTTTTACTCTTTCGAGACCCATACATGATAGGAGTCTACAGACAATTCTCAACCTATTGCATATGAGCAGAGAAAATTAAAAAACAAGTACCGAGGTACTGTCTGTTTGTGGTCTAAAGTCGAAGATCAAAAATTCCATAAAGAAACATTTTACGCACAGTATCTATATTCCGATAAAATTTCTTTATGGAATTTTTGGTCTTTGGCTTTAGGCCAGAAAGTGACAGTACCTCGGTCGCTTTATCATAACCATCAACTCCTTCGTGCCCAGGAATCATTTACTGATACTAAATTAATATTTTAGCCACCAAATAGCCACTTTAAATGGAACTGCAAAACTTTCATAATTGGACCTTATCGAGCTTTTCCTTTTATTTATGCGCTTGGTTTCCAATCCGGATATCCGGATTATCCGACCCGTTTTGACTTTTCGGTAATGATATTTTTCCTTACTTATCCTATAATCCGGATATTTTTTGATATTTTATTTTTTTCTGGAAAATACTGTTTTCTTTCTAACTGTTCAGCTATTTTCAAAAGATTATACAATTACTTTCTCAAGTGGCAGTTTTATTTGTTATTATTATTATTATTTAGTTATTAAAATTTCTTTGAATAAACAAATAAGTTGTCTTGTGAATGTTTTTTTATCGAAATTTTAAAGAAAACAAGTAACAAAGCTAGGATTGGTCCAAGAGTAATTCTTATGATACCCTAGATGAATCCCCATATGACACTGTTTAGACGGGTCAATAAGCTGCCTCTGCCCTACGAAAACTTCTCGGTAATATGATGGTTGGGGGCAGGAATGAAGCATCACCAAACCTACAGATTTCGTGCGGCAGAGGCAGCATACTAAGACTTACCTGTCTAAACTGGGTCTATGTAATTTCATATGGTCACCCATCTATGTAAGTTTGATTTTCTAAGTGGTTTTTCGCATATATTTCTAGAAGGGTTCGTCGGACAGAAAAAATTATTATAACTAGTTTCATAGCATTTCATATTTTGAAGAACTTTTGAATACACAAAAAAGTCTAGAACTGATTGTTTTCAACGAATACCTACATAAAACATCAACATTTTTATATGGCCCAATTTAGCTCATTTATGAAATAATTTTTACTATTTTTATGAAAACGTCACGTAGAAAATGTCAGCTATCTACGCTGATGCCTTCCAAATATGTAGTGAAAAACGAAAGTTTTTTATGGCAACTCCTTGAAGGAGTTACCCGATTTGTCCCATTTTCGAACTTGAATTAATTTTTGTTTTTTTTTAAAGCTCATGTGGAAAATTTTAGTTTTAGTTTCGTGCGGACACATAGACAGATAGACAGACGGACAGACAGACATGCAAAAATCAAAATAACTTTTAATATTATACATGGGTGTTCAATCCGTTTTGCGCTACTATAATTATTTCTATGCGTTACAAATGGAAGGACAAACTTAGTGTACCCTATAGATTACATCTAGGGTATAACAAAACCTACTAAGCACTGAAATTACATGATAACAGTGTGGTTAAAAATTAAATATATTTAGAAATAAAATATTGAAGTAAACGCCCAAAAAGTAGTATATACATTGATTATGGAGTAAATAGATGTCTCCAGATTCCGGTGTAGGAGTTTTCTGTTATCCGTATGGAGTTATCCATATATGGAGTGATTATGTGTATAAAATCTGCTGGCGTAATCAATGGGTGAGCCAGCGGTCAACGATGCGACATTTAATTTTTAAACATTTAAGGGCATTCAAGTTTAAAAGAATTGTTAGATGTCCTCTTACCACCAGAGACTGCAGCAAAGGAATTAAATAAAAATTCAGCGACACTTTTGACTGCTGAATGTGCTTATAGATTTCTATTTGAAAGCTTAGACGAGTTTAGAACGAACTTAGGTTAAAATTTATCAAAACCGAATAAAAACCGAATGGCTGAACGTCGAGATAAAATGTTTATGAAAGTAAACCTCCTTAGAAGCAGGGAATATGTATATCACATTCCATAAATATTTTGATTATAATTCAAAAGGTACTCCCATACATTGTCAGTCTGCAGTGATAACTGGAAGTGGCAATTCCTTCTGTGGATGAGCAGTGCAATGCAAAAAATATATTATTCAATGCATTTCTTACAATGAAGCAAGCATATACAGTTTCAATCGTAGTCCTGACTAAGACAAAATGTAGAACTCATCTGAATTTTGAAATTTTCGATGCAATAACTTTTTAAAATATTGTTTTTTAAAAACAGAATAAATTTAAATTATATAATGCTTTTTACAATTTATTACTTATTAATGTACATAATTGAAATATTTTAATTAAAAAAACTATAAAGCACCATGAAATATTGTATTCAAGCTATTTATTAATTTTGTTTTTTGTTATCCGGATATCCGGATAATCATTAATATCGGATAATTGGAAACCCTACTCTTGGGCTTTAACAAATCACGTTCAAAAAAAAAATTATGTTTTCGACTTAGTCAAAGTTATAATAGTTTTAATAATTTGCTTTCGCGGCTCATTTGTATATAAATTTCGGAAATTTACAATGTTTTTTCTTACTAATACTTTAATACAGTTATGTTTTTTTATTTGGATGGAATGGACGAATTTTTAAAAAAATTTATTTTCAACGATTCTAAATTAAATTGTAAATACAAGAAAAAATTTATGTTTTTTCAAAAATTCTTCTATTCCATCTAATGCGGATTCTTAAAATAATGAGTTCGAGTCCTATATGAGACAAAATAAAAAATCGTAAAATATGTTTATTTCTTTAAAACAGTATTAAGAACTTTGCATTCTTGCGAAAATCAGGATACGATATCCCGAAGTGCTAAGTGACAGATACAACATTGGAAAATTATTTTATGTGACTTAAATTTAGGTAAGGGCTCTATCTGATTTAAAAAATGTCCTTGCTATATATCGGAGGGCTTTCAACTTATTCGAGCGAAAATTTACAGTAAAGTTACTTTCATATGACACTAAATTTATGCGTAGTATGAATGAAAATTTTGTATTAGAAGGAAATATAACTTTGACGTCGATTTCCTCAAATTAATACCTCGATCAATTAGAATCGAGGAGCTCTATGGTCGCGAAAGAGCAACGTACGATATAATTCATTCAGATTTGTCGCAAAATTGTGCACTAATTTTAGCACAAATAATGAAGAAATCGCTCTTTTTCTAGAAGAAGATAAACTTGAGTTGTTCATCGAGGACGGGACAAAATCTAGTAATTTGTGTACAGGAATAACCTCATCTACCTCCTACAGAAGGTTTTAAAAGTTCTTAGAATTACGCGAGGCTCTTATAGGAAATGATAAATCTTATCGCCTCCTTCGTGTGAGTATACTTTTAATGTATCAGGAACGTCCCAAAAATATTAATTATTTACTTGTATTTTAGGTAACTTATGTTTGCCACTTAGTCCTTATACTGCCCATTCCCTTATATGTTTTACATCCTAACTTAACTTTAGGTTAGAAAATGACAGTACCTCGGTACTTGTTTTTTAATTTTCTCTGCTTATATGCAATAAGTTGAGAATTGCCTGCAGACTCGTATTTTGTACGGGTCTCGAAAGTGTAAAAAACTCATTACCACTTTCCACTTAAATTTATTTTAATTAGGTGCCGCGGAGGAACACCGTCAATCTGACATAGAGGCAAATGTATTTTTTCTTTTCCTTTCTTTTTCTTTGCTAGATCTCCGTGCAATAAAGACCTCTTGTCTGTAAGTCCGTGCCTTTTATTTCTTGTGCTTTTGTTAGCAATTAGTATAAATAGTAAATATAGTTTTTTATAATTAGGATAATAAAACAAACTCTACCATAAAATATTTTGTCAACCTATTTTCATCTCCATATAATGCACCTCTCATTTTAAGAGCATACTTTTTTTGTTGAAAAATGAAATCATGGTTTTCTGTAACAAGGAAGAGACTTAACCTCCTGCCGTCAGAGACCTTCACAATTCGCCTTCTTTGTGATTGATGAATTCTGTCGAGGAAGAACTATTGTCATGCATTTCCCATGTGCAACCTTAATAATTTTGTTGACATTTGATGGATTCATATTCAACTTGTCAACAATCTTTTTGAATAGAGCTGCATTAAAAAAGACATAAATGGGGACTCTGATCTGCATCCCCGAAAAAAAATGGAATGATTTATATCCAAGCAAGAGCTTGCATTGATGCACCTTGAAATTAAAACTTTTAATGGGAGCAATAAATATATTAATTTAAATGAAAGCGGAATTTTTAAATTTGGTTGCTTGCTGCTACATTAGCACATAACTTAGTCTAACCCTTTCGATGCTATGGGCGTGTATATACTTCCAGTAAATTGTAGGCTGGTGCGTTATGGACGTATAAATACGTCCGCCTAATTGGGAACTGCGAGTGCTATGGACGTATATACACGTCCGTATGTCGTCGAGTTTTTTGTATCTATTGAATGTGAACTAATAACGTCCGGTTTGGATGAAACTTTCAGAGTTTATGCGGAATACTAACACTGCCCACAAGTATATTTATCCTCTACCATGCCCCCTGTTTCCTTATTTTACGGTATACGGTGACTTTAAAAATTCATAAAAAACAATTAATTTTTCGTGGCACGGCCGCAGAGCAAATCCTCGTTTTTAGATGTATTTGTGGTTGGGTGAAAAAAAAATTAGCTGGTGCATTCGAAAGTGAAGGGGGGGGGGGCATTCCCCATAGGGATTGTCCAAAATGGAGCATGTGGGGTACTAAATTAAAAGAGAAGAGAGTGTGATCTAGTGGCGGTTTTTTTTTTATTTATTATGAAATCAATTTTTTAGTTCGGAAGTTACCTACGAGGACTAAATAGGGGTAGTTAGTTAAAACTTCTATCTCTTCTAAAAATAATTCCGTTCATTAAATGTCGATCTGATTCTAACCAACGAATCTAATGATATCCGTAGAATACAACGTTTCATCGGTCTTTCAACGCCAACTTTCTGCTAAATTTTGTAAAAATTAAGAATTTTAGAAGTATATCTATAATCTGACGTCTTTTATTTAACCCTTATGTACCCGGGTACCCGATTACCCTTTAGCACGTACTTTCATAGTAATAAAAAATTAAACTAATCTTTATGGTTAGAAATTAATATTCGATATACACATAAAATTAGTCATTTAACTTTTAATGACATTTATTATAAATTATATCTGCGTATAAAATCTTCATATTTTTTTATTTCTTTTGAATGTTGAGCACAAACAGGTTTAGCGCAAATTTCACACGATTTTCGCGGCTTCCTCCTTTTTTTGTTTACATCCTGGTAACAAATATAGCATGACCCTACGACGACTTTTCAGCCGGTGGAATCTTTCTGTTGAGTAGTTGATGTTGTAGCTCTGCTTGCGCGATTCATTGGCTTTCCATAGATGCTTTCGATCGTAAAATAACTGGTGAAATTCCTCATGATATGGATATTTTTAGATCGATCTTCAACCGCTGGCACACACAATCTTTTACTGAATTTTCGTAAAACAAATCGTTGCTCGTTTGTCTTTTTTTAACATTTTATTATATTCATAATAAACTACGTAACTCGCAATACTATCGACATCCAAAATATTGTAAAAAAAAAATGGCGGGAAGCCATCGGTTAGTCCGCCTGTGGGTTTTGTAAAGTACTATTATATTCCAGAAGCGATTAATGCCCATCGCAGCTCGATAAAAGTTGACTTCCACATTTCTGATGAATGGCCAGTGTTCGAATTGTTAGCACCTGACATTATGAGAACTTCCAAAAACGCGTAGAAATCTAAAAGTGCCAAATTTTTCCATGTCAATTACTTTTTCGCAGGATTTTTTGTCACTGTATGTTTTATATACCGCATTTCAGCAGTGAGGACAGATTTTTCCGAAGTATATTTTGAGTAGGAGTTTGATGTTAAATTGTTGGAGATTTAAGCCAAACAGTTTTATCTTTGGCTGTAAACTTTGTCGTCTACAGCTACGGTTTATTACTAACTGCAGCGGTTTCAGTCGGTTCATCATCATCTTCATTTAACTCAGCTTCAGTCTCACGATCTTCAGCTAAACATACAAATGATATTATATTTTCAACTCTTTTTGATTATTAAAATAATAACAATGGATCAAAAGTAATAATATTTACCAGATTCTTCACGGTCCGATACTTCTGAACATTCCATTCCGGGTATATAATCCTCATCGTCTTCAGCAGCACAATCTTTTCCCAAGAGATCTCTCAAATGTATTTCCCTCTCCTTAGTAGTCAATCTATCTGTTGAGCTACTCATTTTATGATTAATAATTAAATGATAACAATTATATGAAATTTTCAAAGCATTACATAACTGCCAACATTTATATGAACATGTTAACATACCTTGAAAATGCAGTTTCTGATAAATATTCCATTATTTTAAACAAGTTTTTCCCTACAAGAAGAAAAGGACTTGGGAAATTTCAAACATTAAACACAAAACGAGAGATACCATGTTTACATGCAGAGTTGAAAGATTGAGTCGATATTGAGTTGAGTTTTCGACTAGTATTTTTGAGCATGCAGGGTTGAGAAATTGAGTTGAGCACGGGTCCAAATATAGCTGAACTGACAGTTACATAAAACATCTTATTTATGGTATTCGTGGGATGGGGCTATTAAAGTTATAAATTTTATTTAAATAAACAAAATAAATACACAATTAATATAGAACCTAAAAAACCTTTCGAGTAAAGAGCAAAAAAAATAAATCCCAACTGTTAGCTGCCAACTGGACTACTCATTCCACGTTTATAGGACACCATCTCAATTCGACTACGGCAGCTAAGCGTGGTCGAGTTCAAGAATCGAGTAGACCCAATTTCAACTCGAGCCGCATATATGTGGAGTTGAACCCGAGTTGAACCATAGTTCAACCCTGCATGTAAATATGGTAAGAGAGTTCACAAGATATTCAAGACATGTTTGAAATGAAGCATAATGATAGGCAGCTGCAACAGAGCTTTGGTGTTTCCCTTCCCCCTCGACCTTTATAATTCTATAGAATAAATTTTCCTCATATATTGAGACCTCCCACTGTAACGTCGACATAAAAGAATTTAAAGGAAAAATTTCCCACGGCAGAACCGGTCCGGTCCGGTAAAATTGCCTATATGCTCTATTTTCGTGCCGATAAAGTTGCCGTCATGTTTGCAATCGCTTGATTTGTTTCTACATAACTGCTACTCACGTCGGTATGGCAACGGAACCGCCATCCTGTGTGTAAAAGGCTGAAGGTACCACAAGGCTCCATACTTACTCCTTATATCATTCTTCTCTATATCAACGACCTATTAAACACCGATTGTATCTTATAAGCTGATGATGCTAAATTTTTTAATGTCATTCACACAGAAGAAAACTGTAAATTACTTCAAAGAGATATTCTTACTTTATTAAATTGGAGCAAGCATAACTTCTTGTCGTTGAATATTTCCAAATTTAAAGTCATAACTTTTTCTAGCAAGCCAATACCATATATTATGACTAGACTACACACTGGGTGATTCATCTTTTAATCACGTTACCGTAATGAAAGATTTATGAGTAATTTTCGACCAGAAACTATTATTTCAAACACATATTAATTGAATCACCTTCGAAAGCATTTAAATTATGAGTTTTTTATTCCGAATCTACAAATCATTCAAGTCTGCTACCTCATTAATAACCCTTTATAATTCTCTAATAAGAAGTCATCTAGAGTACGCATGTACTATCTGGAACCCTTTCTATGCTGTATATATACAGCAAATTGAATCAGTACAGAGAAAATTCACCAGACTTCTTTTATATAAAACCAAAGGACACTATCTTAACTATTTCAATCGTCTCGACAAATTTGGTATTCCTTCTTGGAAAAGCGTCGTCTTTTCTTAGATGAAATGTTTTTATTTAAATTAATACACAACATTATTAATTGCCTGAATTACTCCATAATATTAACTACCTTCTTCCATCTAGAGTCACCAGGTGCCCATTAACATTTCAAATTACTACTGCCAGACCTATTTACGATACAAAAAAATTATAAGGACTTATTCAATGAACTTGACATCCTCGGTCTTAGTCTTTATGCTTTTAAAAGAATTATTAGAAATGATATTCAGCTCCCCTCTCTGAATAACGGATCAATATTGACCAATTGAATATTTTTTTCTCCTCTTTTCTTCTTCCTTCCTTATATTTTAATTACCTTCCTTTTTTATAATTTTAATTTAATTTTTTCCCCTTTTTGTAATTTTTTGAATATTTTTTTTGTTCCTTTTTTGAATTGTTATCTCACTTAAAAAAAAAATTTGTTGTTTTTTTTTTTGTAATATTTTAGTCTTCTTTTTCTTGATGAAATACATTAACATAAATAATTAGATTTAATAATTTAACCGGTAGCTTTTAATTGTGACTTTAGTCTGTAAGCTATCGCCGTAAAGTTATAAATAAATA